>JAAAKO020028195.1:0-29845 GCA_010015015.2 Bolitophila cinerea
AAAAAAAGAATTTAAACAAAATAAAACTTAGAAAAATGTGTATGTTTCTTCATAAAAAGTATATAAATAAAATATTTTCACTGCACACATATATTAAAATATTCCATATAGTCCGTTTTTATGCATTAATTCGTTTTAAAATAATATAGTCTATTAAATATGAAATTATAAATTTATGGACTATTTCGTTTTCTATCAAATTATGTATGTGATATTTCGTTTTAAAGTTAATGTGATAAAATTTACGTGATAATTCATCGCGCCAGGCCTGGCCAACCCAAATCTCTCCACGAACCATTTTAAATACACAAAATCGGTCGCGGGCTGCATATAAACAAGAGAGGAATTTCCGAGACACGAAAGTGTCTCATACTCACGGCTTCTATCCTATACATAGATATTCTACTAAACATAATATAGTTTTAATTATACAAGTAAAACATATATTTATTTGTAGCTAATTTGTATTATAATGAATTTTTTTTTTCTTTTATTAAAGAACATATAATGAGAAACATAAAAATATTTACATAGTAATTACAAATCGTATTTTTTTAAATTGAATTCATTGGGACACCTTGTTCGAATATTGCAATAATTTGCACTGATACTGGATGACGGACGGACGGACGGACGGACGGACGGACAACGCAGGATTAAAAGTCTTCTCATAATAGCTACGTTGGTATAGAAGCCTAAAATATTTAATATTTAATATTTAATAATCGAAAATAAACATTAATTTACTATTTATATCGAATATTTTCAAGAGTTAAAATAACATTAGAAAACAAATTGTGACGAATAAATTTTTGTAAAAATAAATACATTTTTGTTACAAAAAAATTGGTTCAAAAATTTAAAAAAAATGTTACAATTTTACTTTTGTATTGGGGCGATATATTTGGACATTTGAATGTTTTCTCGGTAACATTTATAATTTATTGTTGGCGTAATTTTTTGTATTGTTATTTAAATTTAAACTAAAATAAATAAAAAAAAATTATAAATTTTAAAATTTTTCCTATTATTGGTCATATTATTTACAAATTCATTAAATTTCTGTGATATATTTTCAAATTCTTTCAATTCGGCTTGTAAACAAGATTTCAAATGCAACCTAGATATTTTCAAGGAATGTCTCTTAACGAAATGTATCCTTATGTTTTGCAAATACCAATTTCCTGGTAAATTCATATCTTTGAAGGCAAATGCACAGATTTACATATTATCCACTCAAAACGATCTCTCTTAAGCTCTCTGTATCACATGCACATCTATAATATATGTACAATTGTATACACACAAAGGAATACTCTCTATTTCCTAGCACACACATAAGCTGATATATCGTGTATTAATATTTATTATACTTCCTTCTATACAGTCGTCGTCTACTCTATATAATAAAATACACACTTATGATAAATATATGTATGGCATTTCCTTTGCAAGGATTTACTTGAGCGTTGTTCCTTTTATATTTATATGATGTGCAGCATTTCATATATAATACATATTTAAATACGCATACTCTGAAACTCTTATACCCGTGCATCCGGATTCCGGATTGCACAGACAAACGTATACGTTATGCGCGCCCAGCATCAGTGCAATACGCGATAAGCGGTGCACACGGAAACTAGGTAATCGGATAAGCTTTGAGTGCACCTGTTAGTCTTTATATCTCGACTACGTTTGCAAATAAACTATTTGTCGTTACTCATTCAAATACAAAGTCTAGAATCTAGATGTTGAGTGTTTATTGCGAGAATAGACGAGACGTTATAGTTTCATTTTATTATAAATACGAGAATAGAGAGTTGTATCTCGAATTTACTATATACGGACATTGTTTCCAAGTTAATTCCGTATATATTATATAACTGCTCATTCCGTATAGTCATCTTAAAATTAATATTGTAAAGTTTATTGAAACTTCACTTCACTTACTTATATTTAAAAACAATGGGAGGGATACAAGACAACCTGTCTGTTTGTTGGTCGGGGATTAACTTAGCTATGTATTTGAAAAACACAAAACTACCCACTCGGAGAGACAGAAATATCTTCAGTGAGGAAAGTGGAATAGTGAATTCCTCTCCCGGGGGAATTTTGACTTTAAATCTCCAGCCAAAGCGAAAACAATAAATGGTGTAGTCTGACTGCATCCCAAATTCTAGCCTCCATATAGATTCGTGACCCATTGATGAAGACTTCCAACATCCGCTGAGGTATAGAGGTATAGTTCTTCGATCTTGGTTTTTCTGGTGAAGAGAATAGTTTCATCATCACACAAAGCACACACAAAAGCCTCTCTCATTAAGGATTAAAATGAGGTAATTGACCACCAAACTAAATAGCAGGGGAGGAATAATACCTTCCAGGACCCACTTGAGTGTTTATGTTCACCGTGAGCTCATCAGAAAATACTACGCGAGCGCCACAAATCCTATTTTGAAACGAAACGTCAAATGTGATCGTTTTCTCACGTGAATGAAAGTCGCTGAGCTCAGTGAGCTATGATCGGAGTCTTTGTGACATTGAAAACAAATTCCGCTCACATCGGTCACTTGGCTCACTTGAGCCAACACTAAAAGTGAGTCCAGAAGTACATATTTTTTTAAAGACCATAACGTTTTACCCCCAGTGTCAAAGTAGACCATTCTGGACCGCGTCAAGGAGACTATGTAAAACGCTCCCTCAATATCAAGGTATGCTTTCGTAAACCAGTTTGGTAGGTATGATGATTGCCGTACAATTGATATCAAATAAGATATAATCCCTAATGAATCTATCGATAATGCTTTGGGAGATACTTGAGGAAGAATGAGGTCATACTGATTGGTCTAAATGACTTGGTAGTTACATAGTTAAACTGCCCTGGTTTATATATAACTAATCCTTTGAAAATATCATAGAGAGGACGATAAGCCAAAATTTATATATATATTAAATACTGATATATTATATCTGTTTACCATTATATTATACTTGTAAATATATATATATAATAAAATATACTGTATTTTTTCATTTTAACTTATTTTAAATAATATATTTATAATACATTTTAATAAATAAAATTTAAATAAAAAACTTCCATATTTTTTTATCTTAATTTAATTCTTTATTATACAATATTATACTGAAACCGAAATTCATACAAAACCACCACATAAAAAATACTTTTCATTTACGATTTTTTAAATGGTTTACAAGAAGATCATAAAATAATCTTGTTGTAACAATTAATTTTAAAGAATCATTAAAATTAATCGAGAGGATTATGTAAACATATCGTCATGTTAGAATTATACTTGTCTACATATATCCATTTTGGTCAAAATTCAAAAAAATGATGTGGTTAAAGTAAAAAAACTTCGAAATGGCTTCCACAAGCTATAGCTTAGACTGAGTGTCCACTGCTGTTACCTTGTGGATACAATTTGTGTGAGACGTGCTGTGGAACCTCGGAAAAACAGAGTCGCTATATCGATCGCCATGTATATAGCTTCAATAATGAGCTTCAGAATTAGCTCCGATTGCGCCTGGCTCGTTTTCCGTTCCAGGTCCTCTATGTTAGCAATGGCGAATCTGCACTCTCCTGACACAACTTTGAGAAGGACCGGTTTTATGCGGAACTTGTCTCTTCTTCGCTTCTCTGTCTGAGAGTCGGATTTCGGTACTTTCTCACTGGCCTGACTCTCATTCAATGACCTAACTCCGCCTCTACCAAAAATTGTCCGTTCTGCAATTATTAAGGGTTTAGTTAACTTTCTAACCATCTCAGAGGAGTTAGTCCTTGGTATATTACTACCGACCTGACTACTCCTTGACTGATCTTCTTTTCCAACTTCTATATCCTTACCAGTACCCTTCTGAATCTTACGATCTAGAAGGCGCTGGGTGGAAGGTTCGTGGCAACCGCTGTTTGGGTTGTTGATCTCAGTGAATCTATCTAACCTTGCATTCTTCTTAGCCAGACGCGATGCCATATTCTAATTGCGATTACGGATTTTGCGTTTCTGTAGCTCGACCTCCAAATCAATGCGAGCCTGTACAGCGCCTTTATCTTCTCCTTCAGCTTATCTTCATAGCGCAGTAATGCTATGGTATCTAGAGCTACCAGCAACACTCTCCTTAGCCAGCTCTTTCCTCACAGCGCTAGGCACCACTGTGTCCTGTAATAGGTCACTATCTTCTATAGCCTTTGCCAGCTCTTTACCCTCAGCACTCGATAATACCGTATACTGAGATAGGCCCAACAGCGAGTCTGTTAAAGCTGTACCAATCTCCGATTTCATCGAGGCGCGGTTCTAAGAGCTGACTTTAAAGGTTATTAGTTGTCTTATAATTATTAATAAACACTGATTGCAGTTGTTCAACATTTATACTCCTCTGATCGACTCTGTCTGACTTGATTTGTATCTGGTTTAATTCCCCTGCAATACACTCACTTTCCTCCTTCTTTCCATCAGAGATAGTGCCGGAATTTGGTAAATATAACTTTTGGACCGCCGGTACATTTATCTGGTCGACTTTGTCTGACTCGATATTTGCACTTAAGTCCATCATAATTGAGTGTTCTTAGTTCTAAAATAAAACAAAACAAACTTTTATTTATCTGATATACTTTTGATACTATCAACATAATGAAACAAGTAGTCGACGTTCGACGATACAAAGAATGTTTCGAAAAAAACCTAATTATTGCTTTTACAGTAAAAAAATATTCTACATTTTAACGTAAAATTAAATGTCCTATAAGTTTGTAGAAAAAAAAATTTTTTGGATAAAATTGATTCACTAGCCGTAATAAGAATTTTGTAAAAAAAATAGCAATTTTTTGTTTTGCATTTTTATTTTTCTAACCAAAGTTTGTATCACTAACTGTTATGTTTCTCATATAACGACGCTCACCCCTAATATTGATGCCTTTAATAATTAATTATATAAACACACCAGAAAATATAGAACACGTGTAGATGGCGTTGATGTTACCAGTTTGTTAACAATTTATAGTAAGAAAGATCAGTGTACATTACATATATTAAAAACATATGTTAAATTTGTTAGAGTCGCTTGAATTAAAGACAATCGGGGATGGAACGTGGATTTGAGAAAGAGTTAGATAGAGAGTAAAAGAAAGAGAGTGAGGATGATGTTAATGAACATTTTATGGAAAAGGTGTGGAAAGGATATTCTCGCCACGGCTCCTACGGCGCATCTAGATCCGTTTGACCAAATTTTGTTTGTTTTTTGTGTTGTTTTTTATTCGTTATTTTTATCTTTTACCTTTTTATTATAATCAAAAGAAATACAAAAACTGGTACATAGACTTTTAGTCATATTTCGCAAAATCTTTTTTTTTTTGGATTATTCGTAATAAAAAATATTTCCATCATATTTCGTTTGTAACAAATTGAAAATGGCACAATATATTCCGATTTTTTGCAAAATGTTTCAAAATTTGTTATTGCGTCATTACGCACTATATCACATATGCTTATTGTCGTAAAAAAATGTTTACAATTTTGTAAAAAGTCCCAATTTAGTGCCCAATTTCAAACCATTTTGCAAAAATTATAAATATTGACCTAAATTTGACTTTTTACGATTTGCCACCAACGAAATATATTAAAAATATTTATTTTGCGAAAAGTCCAGAAAAAGATTTTGCATGATAAAAATTAATATATGTTGTTTTTTATTTTAATCAAAAAGAGGCAAAAAAACAAGCAAAAAGAAACAAGAAGCAAAACGTATTAAAAAGAGCCCGAAATGTAAGTGCCCAATTTTGTCATAGGCCTAAACATTTTTTACACGGTCTGCAAATGAATCTATTATTGTTGCATCCTTCTAACAACTCTCCAACTACCAAAATCTCCAAACAGACGTAAAAAAAATATTAAAGTTTAAGCGTGTTTCACAATAAACATTTGAACGATCATTATTTGTTTAATGTTCAGGATCATTTCATTTTTTTCATTTTTATTTATTTTTACACTCAACAACACTTTTTGACAAAGGTGCATAAGCACCATTTTTTAAAATACAATTAAAACATATAACTAATACAATTTATTAAAATATTACTTAAACAATAATAACTTAAAATTAACTTCAATTAATTGAAAAGTAAATAATTACTTTATAAATATGACGCTGTAATATGATGCTTGTATAATATTGTTTTTTATTATAATAATATGACACGATTTAAAAAAATAATATTTTTTATAAATATGACGCTATAATATGACGCTAGGTATTTGATATTGATATGAATAAGATGCTTATAATATGACTAAACCTAAGCGTCATATTATAAGCATCTTATATAAATGAGGCAATATAATTTTAACAGCTATAATCGAATATGATAAATAAAATAGTTTGTATCATAGATACGATTTAATTAGGTTTGCAGCCGATCGAGAAAATCCAAACAACCGACGAAGATTATGAATAAGAACATCGTAACCTACACTGTCGAAGGCTTTTTTAAATCGGTCCCAAATGGTTCCCAACAACCGTTTTATACTTGACACAAAATGTTTTACTGATCAAATTAGAATAACAAAAGCATGGTTAACCGATTCAAAGAAGAATAGAACTCCGTTCCTTTTAGTTAGAGCTAATTATTTCCTCAAACTTGAGCTCAAACCTTCTGCATTTATTCTAATGCAATTAAAACCCCACCCCCAAAGTTACCTTTAAAATTTCTAAACTCATCCCACTCTCTAAAATTCGTGACAGTTCGTTGCAGTTTTGATCTCGATAACTTTGCCCGTAATTCTTACAACCCGCCATCACACTCTAAGACACTAAAACTACACTATATATTCAGATACACCATCAGACCATCATCACACTCAAGCGAATGAGTTTATAGTATAGAACCGCACCTTAAAGTTTAACTTACTTCTTCCATACAATTACGCGTATATATATATATATATATATATATAAATAGTTTGTAGTTATATATTTTTGCGCACTTGCCGGGTCGGTCGGTGGGTGGTGGGCGATGGTTGGCGGGCTTGTTCCTATAGTGTCTGCAAACTATGCCTGCGAGTGTACACAGGGCATGTTCGCGGAGATGTTTTAAACACAACTTTGTTTGCGTTTAATTTGAAATTGTTTAAAATGTCGGTTGGCGGGTGTGGGGGGTATGCGCAGGAGTTTGAGGGGGCGCTTCGAACCAGACAACTTTTAATATTTACGTTAAGGTTTTAAACTCTCTTTCTCTCTGTATCACTATCTCTATGGTTTGTATATGTGTACTTGTATAGTTGATATGCAATATGCAACTTTTGAAACTGTATCATAACTAGAATTAAGCCTTTATGTGTTTAAATGTACTATATTATAATGACAAAATATGCTATATATGGAAAAACAAGGATCGGCATGGAGGATGTCCATTTATTGGAGTGCTCTTAAATGTATCATATACACTAAATATGTACTCAACTTACGACAACAAATAAACGGCTATCTCGTTTTGCCACTAAAGGAATAATTATATATTTCAAGTGTTGAATTTTAAGTAAAATGTTGCTCTTTCTCATTTGAGATGTTTTTTTTTGAGTAAATCTCTTGAACTATTTTATTATTTTAAGGATATTTTAGTTATCTACGTAGGAACAGTATATAGTTATGAATAATGGCATAATATTATTTTATTGTGTAAAAGATCAAAACTCCTTTTTAGCCCTTCGAAAATTTTCCAATTAGCGTCGGTCCTATTAGAACACCAAGCTATAAAAGCGCAGTCTCTGAGCGATATTGATCTTGCCTGGTTTTCATTATACCGTGGATTATGGGTATATAGATTTTTGACTTTTTTCTAAGGAACACGTTTTTTAAAAAGATCATCAATAAATCTGCCAAAAATGCTCAATTGAATATTTGCATTTGAGGAATCTAAATCAATTAGTACTGAGGCATCTAGATTTAACGAATTTATTCAGCCTTTACGATGACCTCAAACCGTTGTAGCTGCTAGTAGTGTTCCTCAGGTAACTATACCTAAGATAATTGCCTAAAATATGTTAATTGTTAGTTCCGCTTTATATTTTGACCATGGACTGGTACTCATATGCATGCATGTTATCATAAACAACAATGCTTCTTGGATTCTACTGGAATCAAATTTTAAAGTTTTATGAACTCTATTTTCCCTTCTTTATTTTATAAATCGCGGTCATATACATTTGGATAGAAACCTGGAATTCTATATACTTAAAAAAGTTTTTATAGCTGTTATAGTTGTTATAGCTAAAAAGCTGTATCCGAAAAATTGAGATTAATTCTTTTTTTATCCTAATTTTATTTTAGAAATAAAATAGATTAGTTTTGGAGTAAATATACTGATTTCTTGTTAGTAGCTCCAATCGGATTTCTGAAAACTCGGAATTGTAAAGTTGTGTATGCAATTCGGTATGGAATCGTTAATAAGTCGGTCCGTAACGTCGTGAATCTATAGAGAAGTTTGGTCTTTCTGGTCAATCCAGCTCCTACTTACATCATCGAAAATACCTCAAAAATATTACATTACGTTTGAAGTCAAGAAAAATACATCGCTATATAATGAAGATATATTCAAAAACTTCAATTATTATTATATTCAAAAACAAACCTGTCAAGTTCGAATTATTGCTTTTTGGTTCAATGCTTTCAAGCGTGTCTTTACAATTGTTTTTAAAGGCTTTTACCTTTGTTTTATCAGGGTCATTTTGACCCAGAGTACTTCCTATTTAATAGAATATTTATTAAAAATAAACTTTAAAAATCTCTTAAAATTTTAAAAAAAAACTAATATTTGTTTTAATTTTGTTTTTTTTTGTTCTTTTCACCAGGATGAAACACGAATGGACGGTAGAAAGGATTCTGGCATGGACGGGTCTTATAGTTAAGGTATGACTTTTTGTTTGTGTATATTTAATGCGACTCTTCGATTGTGTATTTAGGTATTTCAAAGGAGACATTTCGATTGTGTTCTATTCTAGAGTGAATTTTAGTTTTGTATATTTGATGCATTTCAAGTGTGCATTTTCGTTTGTTTTACTAAATATAAAAAGCAGGGCTTTGGCATGTTTGGCACGCTATTCCGTTATTGTTAGAGAAATGTATCCTTCCTTGGCGGACCTTTAACATGAAAACAAAGCAATGTGTAAGACTGGCATTCAATTAAATACACTATTTGTAACGCAATGTACTTAGATCCATTCTTTGCCAAGTCATTAAAACAATTTAAATTAAACATTAACAACACGTCTAACGATCTCTCTCAAAAGCCCTTTCGATTGTAGGGGGCTAAAACCGGACAAATATATAAAATATATAAATATTTGTTCATTCAACTACAAATAACCAAAAACATACTATAAAAAACTAACAAAGTAAACATTTTAAACAATTTTAATAAATTTGAAAAATGTGGTAGTATGAATTATAAATTTCTCAACAATTCTGAACAACTTAATAAATAATGAAAACGAGGCACAAAATACTGAATATGAGAATTTTATTATTTCCATCCGCTCTGACCACGCCGGAACTTAGACGGATATTTTTTCTCTACAACCGTTTCGACGGGCTTGTGTGCCACATGCATAATCTCCCATAGCATTTTGCCATTACTCTGACTAGATAGCAGCGTGCCTAATTCCTCCTGGAAATTGATTAAAATTGTTTCATTATTTATGTGGTTCTTCAAATAATATAAAATCCAACCATACCTGCGACAGCTTCAGAAGCTCCTTCAGCCCGCTGACCTTACGCATTATCAACATCACATTTTTCGCGGTCACTCCGGGCAACTTCAGTATAAAATCATGCACATTCGGATTGATCTTGTCCATGAGATTCTCCGGATCGGCGGGTGCTTCGCTGGAATCGTGCGACAGAGCCAAAGACACATCTGGTTCGGCACGGCCGTGCTTCAGTTCCTCAAACAATTGTGCCGTCGCATACGGACTGGGTGACCACACCAGACGCAGCCGTGGAAAGTACATTGTCAGCAACTGTAATTTCTGCGTGATGTCCACGTTCGACTCCCCAGAGGCCATATAGTGTGCTTGCAAGTGAAACGGTTTGTTCTGATCGAATTCAATCAAGAGAATCGGTTTTTTGTAGTGTCTGGTCATCTGAACGCATTGATTGTACAGTCTGCCTGTATTCAATGAACCAATCAGATCTGAGATGGATTTGCGTTCCACGCAAATGTCTGGCGTTAGAATGTAGTCTCCAATCTGATAAGGATTTAATTAGAAAAGTGAACAAAATCGAGAGAACTCTTCAAAATCAGAGTACCGTAATAGTGACTGGAACCACTTCAATGCCTCGCTTGTGAATCAAACACGGTAGATCCGAACGAAACTCTCGCATATCCACAATGATCTTGGACACAATGGCTGCACCGGCGTCCTCAGCCTGTCCACCAGCTTGTCGTGTATTTGTTGCGTCTACTGGTTTTTTGTGCGCCAACAACATTGAGTCATCAGTCTTGCCGTCCTGGTACTCAGGAACTACCATTTTCTATAATATCATTTAGAAAAAATAAGTAAACAATATTTTGTTCATAATTAAATTAATTACACTCTTTGTATCGATCAGCAGCTCGAACGCTTGTTTCTCGCGTCGCAAGTTCGTCAAGTATGACTGTTCCTCGACGGTTTGCGAATGCACCAGGAAGAACACCTTAAGTCGATCTCGAGGCTGACGCCGTTGCTGAGCCTCGAACACTTCGATCTGTCGAATTGCGGTTACGTTACAGTGGTAAAGGATCACGTAGCCCGGCTGCATTTCTTTGAGCGTTCGCTCCAGTGACAGTTGGCCGTCCTCGTAGTTCTTGAACGTCTGAATGCAAACAACCGGCGCTGATGTTGTGTTTAGCATTGTGGTGACGTCTAGATTGTCCAGCTGAAAATATAAAATATTTGTAAATGAAAACATACACCGTGATGAGTTCGAATTCAATCTAAGGCACCTCCCAAAGCTCGTACGCAGAACCACACGAAAATATTGTTTACATCAAGACTACGAACCAAATACATAAACATTCCTTTTAGAAACCCGTGAACTCAAATAAAAATGGCTTAAGCAAATACTGGAAAATTGCTAAATATGGAAAAGAATAAAGAGCATATCAGGTAAACTTAAAAAAACTTAAACTTAAACAAGTTATTTGAACCACATTATCTAAAACACTCTCGGAACATTCTTTACCTCAGTGTTCAGTTCCCTACGATAATGGCATGCAATTTGTAGATTGACTTCTATATATTATAAAAACAAAAAAAAAAGTAAAGAAGCGAGAAAATAGTACATTATCGGAGAGCATATTTTAGGGCATATTTAGTCTGTAAAATATAGTCGTATAAAATAACATTGGTAAAATGATTGAAATATAGTTAATAAATAATTATGGATTCCGATAGTAAATAATGAATACACGACATACCTCTACAAATGTCTCAAACATTGCGTCGCCCATTTGCGTGACATCAAAGTAGCTCTGCTCTGCCTTCGATTCTCCGGTCGCTCCGCACGTGGTCTTGCTTAGCGTCTGCGTCATTGTCAGTACGTATGAGTCTTTGTACAGTTCATCTTCGCCATTGTCTTCACTGGTCAGATTTAAAAAATCATCTCTCTGGCTACCGCTGTTACCATTTGTTGCATTCAACAAAATGGATTCCTCTTCGAGCTTACTGGCAGCCTTACGTTTTGCAATGCGATCTCTAAGGAAATTCCGGGACGCACCTGGAGCCACTGTCGACGACGACGACGACGACATAGTGGCACTGATGCTGTCCGCCATAACCGAAGATTTCTGTGTCACCACATTCGGTTTACTCGTTGCTGCAATGCCACCGCCTCCGCCACCCTCGTTCGATACAACCGCTCGATATCGTTCCGATAGCTTCTTCACGGGCACCTCATTTTTGATGGCCGTATAAAATAGGTATCCATTACCACCTTGAGTGAGGTACTGATTCAACTGGTAACACGTACGCGAGTCTTGACACAATATCAACACCTTTACCGGTTCGTACAGAATGTTCGGTTTGAATGCAATTGATTTTCGAATGTCTGCTGGAATTTCGACACGAAGGATCTCTGTTAGAACCTTCCATTTTGGACAATGCTCCGGTTCAAATTCTTCAAAGTTGTAAATACAAAGGTTCAATGATTATAAATATGCATATATTAAAGATAGATTTTGATTGAATACCATCAGAGCTATTAAACACACGTTCCTTGACGCACTGGAACATATGATCGGCAGCCTGCAACAGAGTCCATCCGGAGTTACTTAGGACGTACGATGTGCTGCGGTACTTTTTCATTGTCACGAACAGCGACACTGCATCACTGTAAATGGTCGAACTGCAAAACCACAAGACGGGTGTGGTCAGAGAAGAAAATACAAAAAATATACCGAAAAATAGCCACTCACATCATCAGTCCACGCAGTGTCTTCAAATCGGTGATAAGCAGTTTCGTTCTGCCGCTCAGCTGATGCCAGATACTGTCTAGCTGCGCCTGCAGAATCTTGTGAAATCGCTTTGTCACACAATTCTCCACGGTGATCTCTTGCAGATCAACGAAACGATTCAAACGTTTCACCTCCTTTACCAGATTGTTCATAATGTCCAGGATGTCTGTTTGAATCTGGGTCATGCGAGCGCTCATCGGTACATGCAACTCAATGACCTGTGGTTCGAACGGGCGCAGCGATTTCTGTACGGTTGCATGGAACCGCGGCCATATAAATAGCTCTCGCACAAATATACTACGCATCACCTTCTCAACGTGCCCATAGCCATACGTGAAAGACTCTGCATTACTGCTGAACGCCTTCACAAATCCGGTTTTGTTGAACTGACGATAGAGGCGCAATGCAAATGCCTCCTGGCATGATTCGACGATTTGATGGGCACGCATCACAACGATACCGGTTATCAGAGCAATGGGAATACGTTTCTTGAGCAGATCTACGACCAGAATGCGCGTTGTGATGAACTGAATGCCTCCCATTAGGTATGTTTGTTCGCGCTCATTGGCATTTGACGAGGACTCGTACACGAACTTTGGATCGAGCAAGCTTTTGTAGTGTTTCTCCTCGGAGTCAGCACAGTTGATGACCAGCACCAGATTGCCGGGATCGCAGTGAGCACGCAGAAGGTTTATCAGTACTGTGTCGTACGAGATTCCCCTAAAAAATAACGGAAATATTTATAATCTTTACTGAATTACTGCTAACAGAAGATTCCTTACTTGGCACACACCACCAATCCGTCCATGTAGATCATATCTAGAAACATTTGCTTTTGGTATGGTAGCATCAGAACACCATGGCTGGCTAGAAACTCTTCGGCGCCGGCCGCATCACCCATTTGTTGTTCTAGCTTTCGTTCAGAGGATTCTTCGTCGCCAGCACCGTCATCGTCGACGCCGGTGTCCGGTAAAGATGTTGCATTTTCATTGATCGACGGCACCGGCGGCGGCGGCAGAGAAGGGTCACTAATTGACTGGGACATTTTACAATCGTTAAAAGAACGAGAGTAGAGAGTACATTAGATTTTCCGCAATAGATTTGAATGTCGATCGCAATGGAAGTGAGAATTTGCGATCTTTCGTAGAATCTATAAAAAGAAAACTATTAAATATATTATATCTTATAAAATCCTAGATTGAAAACCTTGCGTAGGTACGGTGTGGGACGATGGCAAAGTGGTGCCCTGCAAAATGGTCAAGAAGAACGTACAGTTGTGGTAGGTTGTGTAACAGTAAACGCCGACGTAGAATGGTCGAGGATAGCTACAATACGGACATTTTAATAAATAAAATATATAATATATATCATATAATAGGATCAAGCATATTATACCTCTCCTCGATAACGAGATCTTCTGGTCCACAGGTCGTCGCACTTATATCGTGATTGTGTAGCTCAAACGTGGGCTTTGGTATGCTGGATATATACAAATCGGGGTCTCCAAGTCTAGACGATCAGCAATCGAGCAAACCAAACATTATTAAAACATTAAAAAATTAAATGCTTCTTTACCTAGGTTCTAGAAGAATTCTGATTTCACCAGGACTATCTACAGACGTGTAGAAATATGCGGCCGGTCGGACACGTCCTTTTCCGTCGAGCAGCACGATGCTGTTCGGATACTCTTCGTGCGAAAACTCAAGCAAATAGAAGATCAACTTCTTGGCGATAATAAATAAAATACAGATTATCTGAAAAAAATATAAAAATGCTATAATTGAATTACAAATATTAAATAATTAACATAATTGATTGATTCGCAATATATAACTGTATGACAAATGCAATAAAAAACAACAAAATTAAATCCCCACCACAGTTGAAACAGAAACTCTGAAATCCATTTCCTGGGATGCCGGGACGATGAGAACTCACAGAGGTCCTAATTCATCAAATATTACAGCAATTACATATATTTAAACTTTAAACTGATTGTATGTTTGCAGAATACAAAATATTACATAAAATTAATAAATATCAATAATAACATTGGAGTATGACAGAGAGTAAGCTTTCTGACAATGAAAGCGTTTATTGTTTAAATTTCGAAACCAAAGCAGGGCTGTATTTTAATGTAAAAACAGCGAATGTAATTTTTTTTATTAAAACAATAAATTAATTGTTTTTAAATATTATAATTAACCATATTTTTGTTTTAATTATTTGAAAGTGTTTTAACTCTTTTTATTTGAAAGACATATTTCGATAATAATATATAGAAAAATACAAAGATTCTAAATTATTGTTTTTTATTTATATATATTTATATATCTCCCATTATGGTTTTGGTAGTAGTGCGGCGATTATTACCGAGAAAGATAAGAAAACAGAGACACTCCCGCCAAATTATTTAAATTATGTCCTAATTGTTTTCGAACATGTTACCATTAAACGTACCCACAGAATGTACACCAAACACTTCCATTGCGTTCGCCGCACCGCACAATCTGGCAACTCTCGTCGCCGGCGAATAACCCGAACACGAACCGAAACATCGCGCGCACGCGAATCCATTTTGTGCATTTCGAAAATGATGACGTGACGTTTAGATTCGAAAACAAAATTGACGCAGTCCGTCGTGATGCCGTTAATATAAACCGAATTTTCCGCGAAAAACCTTGCGAATTCCGTGAAATTAGTGACTGTGATCACCATAAAGGCTACCGAAGTTGCTACGCTGTGTCAAAGACACCGTTTACGGCCCGGAACCGGCGTAAATCGGTCGCGCAATCTGTGTGTGAGTGATAGAGTGTTGTGTATGTGTGGGCCCGTGTGTGTGTGTGTCGTACGTACACTACACCCCAAAAGATATATATATATATATAAAGGCCGCGCGCCGTGTGTATGTGTATTGTGAGTGTATGCGTATAATGTTTCTAGTGGCTTGCAGATACACCTAACTGAAATAACCCCGGAGGAAGTAGGAAGAACCGCTGTGTGCAAAATAAGTACGTTAATAAAAAGAGTAATTTTCTATATATTTGCAAATCGCTTGTTTTATCCATCGCCGTGGTATTTGTTTTGGAAGTGTTTTCCGTGCAGAGAAAAATTGTTTGTTTCGATTTCGAAAAAAGTATTTTCGAAAAGTATATGTATGTGTGTATGTCGTCTGTCGTACTCGTACTCATCCATCACATAAGTCGGCAGCCATCTTGTGCGCACAAGTAATGTTGGACCGCTGATGAAAAAACGGTACGCTTCAACGAAATCTCGAGAAATCGCCTGGATATTCGTATCATCGACATATGAAAACTGCAGTGTTTTATGCGGAAAACCGCAAGCGTGCCGATGTGCCATAGATTTCGCGGAAGCACCCAAAGGATTATGTGAATTTATGTGCGCAAAGTTTGACCGTGTAGGAGAATCGAACGATTTTTCCGCCTGAGCACTGCCGCTGTGCTGTGTGCTGCCTGTTCGCCGTTTGCACGGAGCACGGGCGAATTGACAAGAAGACAGAGACGCTCGCCGCCATTTTTAGGTCAAGTGAAGCCTGTCGTTGTCGTCGTCGTGAAAGATTCTCGTTGCTTGTGGCTTGTTTTTAGTGGCTCTATTCCGTGTGTTTTTTTCACCCCGTTTCTATGCGGACTGCACAGCAAAAAACACAGGTAATTTGAGCGAAGTAACGTGTTAATTTCGACCGTGCACAGTGTTTTATCCGATGCGGATAAGACATTCGTCAGTGGAGGCTTGTTTTTTTTGTTTTTTGATGTGTGTGTGTTGAGCCCTAACATAAAGAGAGATTTTCGAGTGTATGTGCATGTGTGTGTGTGTGTATCATCGCTAAGTGCGCGGGCCCGCCATGTTTGGGAGGCACAGCCCAAAACCAGACAGTAAAAATTAAATGATATTACGCAAATTTTCTATTTTCACACCGATTGGGCGGGCGCCTGCATTTGAAGAGGAAAAATCAATTTTTACGCGCTTCGAGGTCATCTTTTCGCCGCCGTCACCCAACCGTACGGACGACAGACGCAATCGTTTTTCGGTATTAATGGGGCGACCCATTTTGTTGCATCTTGTTGATAAAATATATTATTATTAATTTTGTTTGATGTTATTTTGACATCAGGGAAAGGCTGCAGTGCGGTTGGTTTAAATAGAATTCCTTTTTGACTTTTTAAATTATCAATTCATTAAATTTAAACATAAATAATGTTTATTTTACCTGGAAAAGAAACATTTTTATAAAATTTTAAAATATTTCCTAATACTTAAAATATAGCACAACATGAGATTACAAATAATTCCTAATTTATCGACCTTGATTTCTGGAAAAACCCTCTCCAACAAAATTATAATAATTGTTACTAAAAATGTAATATGAAAACCCAATCTCACGTGCATCATTCTTTTGAAATTGTAAATTTAAAGTCATTTCCTAAAATTCATAAAAATGTAGGACGCAAATGACTTTCCCCTTTATCTTTTCATTTTCTTTTTTTGAACTCTGAAAATTATGTTTCAAATAATAATAAAAATAAGAATATTGAAAAACCAAATCCTTGTTTTCAAGTATAAAATTTGAATAATTTACTAAAATTAATAAAAATACAGCATGCAAATGGGACAAAAAAATCCTAATCTAACACCTTGTCATGACATCTCGTTAGACCTTATGCTGTGAAAATGTATTGTTACTAAAATAATTAAAATATTCAGTAAAAATCCGAATCCTCTGCGCAAAAACTATCGTTAATTTTGATATAATATATAATAAATTTAAAAAAAAAACTACCAAAAAATGGTATTTAAATGATTTTTTTCTTGTCATTGCAAATTTAAATTGGCTTTCAACTCTGAAAATTATTGTTCCAAAAAACCAAAGAGATTAACCTCTTTGCAAAAAACATCTAAAATTTTAAATTTGAAAAATATCCTGAGGCAACACCGTGCTCTTGTCATTTCGTTTGTCCTTGAACTCGGCCAATTTTTGTTCAAATAAAAAAACCGAATCATCTGCACACACAAAACCATTGCCAATGCGTTTTTTTCTGTATGTGTATGTATGTATATTTCCTAATATATGTATATATGATGTATGGATTGTGTATATATGTGTTTAATATGAATGTATTTAGCATATTTCCTCGCGCCTGTGCCCCCCAAATCAACGCGCGCAACACACGCCAAATTTCGAAATAAAATACAAAAACAAAACTTCGTCGTCGTCGCAAAATAAAATAATAAAAAAATGCCGCCGCTTGGCCATCAGACAAAAGACCAGCAAATTGTAGCTAGAAACAATGAACTCTCCGGCACACACACACATTAACAAAACGTACGTTATTTGGGCGCTTGCGCGTTTGCACGTCGATGAAAATAAAACGCACACACAAAATAAAAATATATATATATATATATGTATAAATGTCCACAGTTCGCAAAAATAACACACATCCAAATACCCGAATTGCCAATATTCAGCACTGTAAATGCGCGCGCAATCACACATGCATACAAATACAACTACGTCGTGTGGTCGTGTCGTGTGCGTGGTGTTGCTGCTCTTACTTTTGTGCCTGCCGGTTGAACATTGTGTTATGTATATTATAATTATCATTTATATATATAATATAATACTACTATAAATATATAATCGAGTCGTATGTGTGTCTGTTTTTGTGTATATAATATATCGCAATTTGCCGTTACGGATATAGACGTATACTATATAATTATTACTGACTGCGTGTGTTGTGATACACAAAATCCAATGAACGTGTGTGTGTGTGTATATATAATTTTCTGTTGATGTTTTCTGAGTCGTAGTCTATGAATGATATGGTGATAAGCTCCACTAGCTTAAAATTATGTACATTTATATAATCTTAAAACTATATATATGCGTTTGTGTGCTAATTTTGTCGCTTGCATATACTCACACACACACACACATATTCACATACTTTTTTGGCTATCACGAGCACCACACTATCTTTAGACGAGAAAGTTGTGTCAATATTAATTCTTCGATCTTCGTGTATGGATTTCCTTATGGTTGCGTTTGTGTGTGTGTTTTTAGTTTGCTGACTCATTATTTACTTGAACATTGACCGTTTGTCTGTCCTTCTTTGATTTATATTTGGTTAACCTTTCGAATTGTACAGTTTCTCTGCAAATTCGTTAAAATTGAAATTTGAAATTTTAAGTTTAATGGAAAATTATTTGGTTATGTAATGTTTTTTTTTAAAGTCAGTCTAAAATTTTATTATTTAATGTTTTTGTTGTTGTTGTAAGGTAGTCCATAATTCCGTAATTTTGCTGCAAATAGGGTGATTTGTAGGAATATTGAACACTATGATTAGTTCAATTATTTATGTTATTGTATTTATTATGAAAATTAGTATGTTTTCTCTGAAGTGTGGTATTTTTGAATTAGTCGATGTATTAAGCATTTTTAGTGCCTGTATACATAACTCAGATATTGTTTCTATTATCTGAGATAACTTTTTTTTTCTTAAAGCAGTAATTTAAACTTTACTCGAATTTTACAAATTCCAAGTACTCCTACAAAAAAAAACAAAATTTTGTCTAAAATATTAAAAAAACCTACAATGAAAAAAAACAAATTGTCAAAAAAAAGTATAAAAATAAAAACGTACAAATGTCCATTTTTTTAATTGTTTTTTCATGGGAGTCTATAACTAATTATCTATCTACTTCATTTATTTAATGAAATAAACAATCCAAATTTTAAAAATCCTATTTTTTTTTATATATCTTTGATTTTACGATTTTTATTGGTTTGCTGTTTGTATCAATTCTTCGACATGTTCTAAAATTATTACAAAATGTATCATGAAAGTTTAGACGTGGATAGAACTAAGAATTTACTGATTACTGGTAATTTTGTAAAACACAAATTAAGACAAATACTTTTAGAAATAATTGTCTGCGTATTAGCAATGGTCCTAAATGTGGGGAGGGTTTAAAGTTTTGTGAATGAAATTAAATAATCTTATGGCAAAAGTGGGTATATTTATGACAGCAACTAACTTTATTTTTTTTGCTTTTTCCTCAAATAACTTTGGACCACCATATTTCCTTTTTGAGAGGAAAGGGGGATATGTTTTGATGTAGTTAACTTTAAAATGTATAAATATCCAATATTGTCTTTTGCGTGTGAGGAATGCAACGAATAAAATATATTTCTCAAAAAATGTAGAAAAAAACTAACAAAGAATAAATAAATTTTACTATTAAAAAATATTGAACAAGAAATAATTCTATAGGATATAGGTGTACAAAATTTTTAAATCAAAAATGTTTTCTAATAATATTTAATCAGATAAAATTGCATACATTTTATATCATTATTTTGTAACTTTTTTTTTTAATTGGGATTTTTTTTAATATTATTTGAAATTTGTTGTTTTTTTTGTAAAAAACATGCGCAGATAAGAGCA
This sequence comes from Bolitophila cinerea, assembly GCA_010015015.2. NCBI lineage: Eukaryota > Metazoa > Arthropoda > Insecta > Diptera > Mycetophilidae > Bolitophila > Bolitophila cinerea. The sequence continues at coordinate 19,978 of JAAAKO020028195.1, forward strand.
TTTTTTGTTTGATTTTGAAATTGAATTATTTAGCTAAAAATAATAATATTATGACATGAAATGTATTATTCACAGAAATATTATTATATATTATATGAATTTAAATAACACATACATTCTATTTATAAATTTTAGGAACATTAAGACACCATTTCTAATCACCCATGAAATATTTTAATTAAAATTACCAGAATTATTTCCATTTTTCAGCAAGTACCACATAACAAATTCAATTAATTTGTCATTGGTCATTATTGATAAAACACGCTTAAATAAATTTCAATTTTTGAATTCTGAATAACTTTGTTATTCATAATAATCAAACTTAGTTTTTATTTTAATAACAAATAGTTTTATTTTCTGACTTTATGAACATACTTGCTTTTTCTTGCGAGATTAATAACTGCATTAAAAAAAACAAACAAACACAAACATTTTGGAAAGGTGCATTGAGTGTTATTTGTTATTGTAATGTACAACAATTTCAACTATTTTGATTATTATTATTTAATAATTGTACATATATATTATATTGAAGGAATTTTAACCATCACATTTTACAAACACAATATTAGCATTTTGAACTATTTCGATTTCTCATAATTCATAACCATAAATATAAAAATACTTATTTCCTATGTTTCGAAGAAACACATATAATTTTTCTAAATAATTATTTCAAAAATAAACTCAATTTTTTAAATTATTAAATAATTTTTTTCTTTGTTTTTCAGCGTCACACAGGATACTAGCAGTTCGGTGATGATTTTTACTAGCTGACTATCCACGAAAAGGCTTATTTGGTAAGTATATCGGAACGGAGAATCGAAAATAGTTATATCTTAAGACAATCTTTGTTTTGTGTGTTTTGTGTTGAGGAGAACATTCTTTTAAGGATTCAATTTTAATCGTCTGTATTTATTTAAACTCCTTTGGGGAGTAAGACTATGTTCAAGTTTATCAAATTCACTGTAAAAATATCTTGAACATTTGAAAATCTGAAATAAATTTTATATACAAAAGTTAACAATCTTATACCGTTTTTTTAAATCAACATCGAATTCTTATATGAAACTGTTTTTATATAAATGTGTTTTATTAAAATCTTTTTTCACTTCACTTGGTATATATGACCGTCGATAGTTCTTTCAACACCTTTTTAACCCTCTTCCATTTATCTGATCGAGCTTAAACTTGACACATAGACTCGGTTGCAAGCAACTTAGAAGCTAAAAATTAAAAAAAATGAAATTAAAATTGTATGTGTAATTTTTAAAGTTTTTGTTTTATAAAATAATGTGACCTCTGTTGTTAAGGGTACAATTATTTTTAAACAGATAATATTAAAAAACTGGCTTGTCACCAAGGCCTTAATTGTGTTGTTTGTACATTTTATTCCATTTTAATCCACAGTCAAACATAAGAATATGATAAATCCCTGAGGGCAGATAAAGATTCACACAAACTTCACCCTTACAGTTTTTGAAAGGTAACGGATGATTGCAAGTGGTAAAAACTCGTGGGCAAGCATATTTTAATTTGGTCCTCAAAAGAAGCACCTTCTCCTGTTTTAAGGGGACTTTTGTTTATTTTGGGATGGGGCACTGTAGTGAAGATTTGTCATTTTCTATAACCTATAATATTAAAAAATATTATAGTATATCATATATTTTTTACAATTAAATGAAAATAATTAAATATGGAACAAAATAAACTGAAAATGGGTTATTAAGAAATTTTAAATAACTAAATAAAAAAAAATCTTGTAAATTTGTTTGTTTTTAACATTTAAATTTAAGTTCAATGTAGTTTTAAAATAATGTCAAAAATGTTGAAGTTTACGACAGTTTTATTTTGAGTACGATACCTGTAACTTCAATTTTGAAAACGAACAAAAAGGCCATTGACACTATCTATAATTTTAAAACATATAAAAACAATAACTTATTGATAAGAAACGCACGCCGTCTGCTGCTGTAATCGTCGACGCCGGTTGTGTGTGTGTGAGTGTGTATTACTGTGTGAATGTCACGAGCTCACCAGCTCACGAACTTTCACCACGACACATATTTCCTTCAGTGTTTACTATTTGTCTTTACCTAACCTTTTTGTTGTCCCTACTTTTATTTTCCATCGATCGCGTGTCTGTATGCGTCACCTTTACTAAAGCTACCTGCACGCGCTGCGTTGCACATAAATTAGCAACCCTATACATAAAATAAACCCTATTTTGTTTTCATAACCCAAGACTTTTCAGTCGGATCAAAATAGTATACATGCCAATCGAATAATATACAATAGGCATTTCCACAAATACCATGTAAGCGTGTATATCTCCCCCCAATAAGAGAAACCACCTATATGGAAAATGGAAACCAATATGTGTGCAACCAGCAGCAGCTCTCACGGTTTACTCCACATTTCTCGAGACCTTCAAAGGCAGACGCGCACAGCGCACACATACACACACTGCGAATACATATATGATGTATCTCTTATGTTAAATACGATGCAATATAGCAAACCTCTATTTGCACTGTGTGTTTATACATATTTTATACTGCTCTGTGTTTGTTTGTCCGTGTGTTTTGTCTATGTTTTGCCTGTTTGTATGGGAGTGCTTGCGTGCTCTTGTGAAATTCCGAAAAATATGAGTGCGCACGCGCATACCAACTACTCTGTAGTCTGTACTCTGTGTGACGACGTCGTCGGCATCGGCTAGACAAGCAAAATGTATCCGCGCAGACATACGTATCAGAGCCGCACTTCGCGCACATGTTACCATTGCACATTTATAATGTTGATGTTGTTTCGGTTGTTTGTATGTGTGTTTGGAAGAGGTATGCGTGCATCTGTGTTAGTATATTTATGTCTAGTTGTTCTTGGTGAGACCTGAGACTACAGACTCCACTGAAATCTATAACAAACGTATGTACGTTACGCACGTACTTTGCTCACGGCATCGTCTAGTATGGTATGCACATAGAGTACGTCAGAACGTATGCTGACGATCACTTCGTACGGCTGCAATATCATAAATACTTCTATATTTATTGGGTAGAGAGAATTCTGACGCATGTCTGTGTGTGAGTGTGTCTTGTGAGCAACGACTTTATTTTCATTGCGCAGATAACAGAGTTTTGTCGTCATCAAGTACCAAAAACCAATGACAAGGCGTAATTATATTATTTCTCTGTCTCCCTCTCACGAAATAACACACACACAGATACATAAGCAGAGAGACCAGAAAATATTTCACAACTACTACTCGACAAACCGAGAATCCGAGAATGACGTGGTTTTCAATGCAGTACTCTCAGTTCAGGTTTATTAGTAGTACATAACAGACTAGACCTTTAAATTGACGCGCATATGATTTAGGACTTGTGTGAGTTGTTAGAGATTGCAGATTGTGTTCACAATTTTAAAAACTCTGAAGGAGACCATTTTTCTTGGCTCTGTTTCTGCAGAAGTTGATTAATCTCTGTGGCTCAGTACTGGTTGGCCTTTGATAAAAAAACAGATTCGTTTGTCTTTTTTGTACGTTACGTATTTTGCCTGGATCGATGTGAGCCCCTGGAATTTGTGTGTTGCGTGGCCTTGATTCTTATTTTTATTCGGTTACTTATTGTGCTGCTCGTACAGTGTGTTTTGGGTGGTCTGGGAATCGCCACATATAACAGGTGGGTGATAAATTGCCCAAAATAATCAATGTCTTGTGTGAATGCAAAGGTATGGGTTTTCTACTGCACAGCACTTCTGTTTTGGTTTTCTATTGGGTGAATGGAATCTCGGCTGAAGTCGACTTTAGTGGTCTTTCCCGATTTTTATAGCTGAAATTTTTTTAGCGTGGCTTTCTATTTTAATTTAGAGATGTTTTTTTTTTCACGAAATGAATATTTGTACCCTGCAAAATCCCTCTCAAGTGGAACGGTTTTGATTTGATTTATCAGAGAATGGCAAAGTGTAGAATATCAGTCAAAGGCTTAAAAATGGCGGAAAATTTCTCTATAGTTTTGAACTTCCCTTTTTATGAACACACTCCCCAAAAATGATACCTCACTCTCTTAAGGAGTTTCTTGCCGGGAAAAAAAGCATATCTTAAGAAGGTTTTCCTCAAAAATAAATATAAAATAAAAAAAACAGTTTAAATACCTCCGCAACATGAAAGTACTTTGGGTCATGTATTTTCTGTGAGAAAGAGCGAGTATAGTTTATCCATAAAAAGCCTAATGAAATGGAATTTTTAGAGAAAGTCATATATTCTTAGAAACATTTTTAGTCTCAAGCAACTTAAAACTAAATTTCATCCCATTCCCACAAACCATATGTAATGAAGCATAATGAGAATATTAAGAAAGGAAGATATATATTCTTACTAAAGGTTCCTTCTAAAAACCCTTAAACCAAATTTCATCCAGCCATATTTCGAAAAAGTCTTAATGGAATATTTGGGGAAGAAGTCAACCTCCTAATCATCGCACTCAAACAAAATTTAGTCATAATGAAAATGTCATCAGCTATATTCCAAATCCATGTAAAAACTCTAATTTTAACTCTCTTCTCCATTTAAGTAAATTATGTTTCAAATATTTTCATAACTTAGTGCAAGTCTCTATTTTGGTATCTTTTGAACATTGGATTTAGTCTCAAAGTCTCTAGATTTTTAAAATTTATCGTTTTGATGCTTGCAATTCTCCACAGTTTAAACAAATTTATTTTGTTAAACAATTTCTTGAATTAAAAAGATGGATAGAAAAAATGTAAAAGTAAACTGATTATCCAGAAATTTCAATAATTTCGATTTTCAAATCGCAATTTTGTATTTACTTAAAAAATTTAAGATACTCGTTTTTTTGGTAAATTCAAAATTTTTTAAAAGGTTTAATTTAACTATTTAAAATTTATTAAAAATGTTGATATATTCAAGAAAACAACAATAAAATCGATTTTCTAGAATTTACAGTTTTTTTGCTAGATTTACAATCTACATAGACAATATATGTACATTAATATTTTGAGAAATGAAATAATAATCTACTAAAAGAGCATCAAATAATAATTGTCCTCAATATGTTTTTTCATTGTTATTACTTTACTGATATTTTAGTCGAGCTTTAGGCAATGTAAACGTGGTTTGTGCACACAGATTAAGAACCTATATTCTTTATAATAATGAATGTCATATCAAATGCAAACAAATGCCTTGAAAGTTGCTTTTCATTTCTGATGAATATAGGAACCCTTAAAAATACTCTCATTTATTATTGTTTTTTACACTTCTTTATTAGTGGCAATCAATTTCTGTCCTATGTGATGCACCACTGCCATTCCTTTCATAACCACATATATTTCAGGAGTCCGCCCAACCCTAAAATAATCAGCACAGCAACCGATAACACAAAATCTTTATTCGTTATCGATTATCGTTATCAACTTCTTTTTCCCATAGAAAAAAATCATGGGCCCACGGTATGTCGTAATCGGCTTATCTCTGTTGTGTCATGTCGCCCATACATTTTGAATATGACTGTTGATTGTACGATATATTGAGCCCGTACGCGTACACACAAATCTAGGCATAATTCTTTGGAAACTTGTTGCAAGAGATTCTGTACGCTGTACATAAACAACTCTAACACATAGTTTCCATTTGTAGGTTTCTTATTGTATTTCATGTATTTCTCTTTTCTCAACCCTGCGGCTTAGGCACGCGGCAGTGGCAGACCCTATTTGAGTTTTTCCTTCTTCGAGAGCGAGCGTACGTTTTGTTTGAGTAGGTTTTAAAGTGTACATATGTTGCTATCACGCTCATACATTGTAATACATAACATAAGGGCACACACACAAGCGCGTAGACGCTCACCTGTGCTGTGCGACACATAAGGTTACAAACCAATATTGGTAACGGATCACTCACGCGCACGCGCGCAATTTTTCCCTTAGACCGTGTGCGAGAGTGAGATACAACTAACTCTCGCTGTTGTGCAGAGTTTAGACTAATATAGTGTTCTCCGTCGGATTATTATACAGTTGTATTTGATCCTCTCCTCTGGGCGCTTCAACAAACACACGGACACGGACGACGTCGGTTCCATTCATATTCTCTCAATACGTTTTTCGCCTCTCTATATGTATGTGTGTGTGTGTTTGTACCAGTACGGCCATTGTTTTGAAAAACCCTAACAAGCGCGCGCGCTCGACGTCGTCTGTTCGTCGTCTCGAACGGTACAGAAGAATTCCGTTGAAATAACGCGCGCGCTCGCGTCACAGAAATACGCGCGGCTGTGTGAAATCGATTCCCTCAGTTTTTCGGTTGTGTGTACATCCGAAAAAACATTTAAAGAGAACTCTGTGAATATTTATAGACTTTTTCTACAAAGATTTAGATGATGATGATGATGGCGGCTGCGGCTGCGTGTTCTGTGTGCTGGTGATTCCGTGTCGTCAAAATGACGTCGTGCAAGAAAGCCACCATTCAACTGTGAATTTCGTATGTTCGTATGTGTGTCTGAGTGGGTGTGTGCCCCACCAAATGAACACCATCAGAAAATAAAAGCAACAAATACTCCTGAGAAAAAAATATATAATTTCGATTTATGATTTGTTTTAAGCATGTTCTCCTAAACACACAAAAACAACATAATATATTTATATTTTGAGAAACACAAACAAAACTGGATGAAATGTGGTGCAATGGACTGTATGATGAATATGATTTCAGATTACAGCCCGACGAAGAAATGCAGCAAGGGATTGGCGAAGCATCCGCAAAAGTTTCGGTGAGTGTACAGCAAGAGAGGATATATATATAGAGAGAGAGAGGAAGTGACAGAGTGCAGCAGATCTATATATTTATATATAAATATATATTTTTGTTGTTGTTTTCTTGGAAAATAAATAAATCAATATTGAATTTTCCAGAGTGCTATGTCAAAGAAAATGGATACCAAGGAGCCACCACCACGTAATGATCCATACGTTGAACCGGTCAACGGTATCGTGCAGCCAACAGTGGTCGCACAGCCGGATCGACCCGGTCGCAGCACAAACCAGTTGCTGTTCTTGTCAAAAACGGTCATGAAGGCCGTCTGGAAGCATCAGTTCTCATGGCCGTTCCAGCAGCCGGTCGATGCCAAGAAACTCAATCTGCCTGACTACCATAAGATAATCAGACAAGCAATGGATCTGGGCACAGTGAAAAAGCGCCTAGAGAACAATTACTATTGGAGTGCAAAAGAGGCGATCAGTGATGTGAACACAATGTTCAACAATTGCTATGTGTACAATAAGCCCGGCGAAGATGTTGTAGTGATGGCACAAACACTGGAGAAACTCTTTCTGGCCAAGGTAGCAATGATGCCCACCGAAGAGATTGAAGTGGAATCACTGGTGCCCAAGAGTAACAAAAAGAAATCGCCTAGAGTAAATGCACCACCCGGTACACTGGTGGGTCCAAGTCCACGAGGACGACCTACTTCAGCGCTAGGCGGTGCAGTAACCTCTAGTGTTCCTTCCAATAATACAATGCCGGCTGCTGTGACAGCTTCTGCTGCTGCATCGGCTGTAGCACCGGCAGCTCCAAGTATACCACCAATTGGTACCGGTGCACCACCATCTATACCGGGTAGCACAAATACAACAACAACGGCCACTTTGCCGACGCCCACGAGTGCAGCGCACAATTCTCAACCTCCTCCGCAAGCGCCACAACAGTCGGTGGCACCGGCAGCTGCCCTTGTGCAGCCACCGTACCATGTAAATAGTTCACAGCCGGCCATTGAGTCGGTGATGCCTCCCCAACAACCGGCCAAGGTAAAAAAAGGTGTTAAAAGAAAGGCGGACACAACGACGCCCACAGCAAATGCCTTTGAGTCACCCTACACAGCGATGGAGTCCTCGAAAAGCGCCAAAATTGCAACGCGAAGAGAGTCCGGACGACAGGTACTTTATACACACTATTTAGTCCAATTAGATTAGATTTTTACTTTTAAAATCTATTTTTATAGGAATCCGCACCATTTCCAACCTCCGTCTTCCCGCTGTCACCGTTGTCTGGTCATCCGTCTGGTGTACAGAAAAACAAAGAAAAACTCTCGGAAGCATTGAAATCGTGCAATGAAATATTGAAAGAGCTCTTCTCAAAAAAACACTCGGGCTACGCGTGGCCATTTTACAAGCCCGTCGACGCGGAACTTCTCGCCCTGCACGACTACCACGACATCATCAAGAAACCAATGGACCTGGGCACCGTAAAGCGAAAAATGGACGGTCGCGAATACAAGAGCGGACCTGAGTTCGCTGGCGACGTTCGGCTCATATTCACCAATTGCTACAAGTATAATCCACCAGATCACGATGTGGTCGCGATGGGTCGCAAACTGCAGGACGTCTTTGAAATGCGATTCGCCAACATTCCCGACGAAGCGGTCACAAATGCTGCGTACGCGTCCAATCACAATGCGCACCACGGTGGTGCAAACAACAAGGACGCACACCGGTCCTCGGACGACGAGGCCAGCAGTCCCGAGGAACAGTCCGACGAGGAGCGAAACGCTAAGCTGCAAACGCTGCAGCAACAGTTGCAAATGATGCAGGACGAGATCCGGAAACTGAACGAGGAGCAAACGAGCAAAAAGAAGGTGAAGAAACCGGTCAAAGAGAAGAAGAAAGCGCAAGGACCGAGTGCGATGTTAGGTAATTGTGGTTAAAACATTATCTCTATTCTAGTGAATCATTTTAATATTTTTAATTAGGTGAACTCAAAGTGGCCAATGACATGCACGGTCATTCTACGATTAGTCATGGAGCGGCTAAGCCGCAGGCACAGAATTCCCAGCTGAATGCAGCAATGGCAATGAACGCTGGCCACGCAATGATAGCCGCCACAACAGCAAAGGGTGCCAAGGCTAAGGTGCCGCGCGGTCAAAAGCCGGGCGGTGCATCGGCCGCTGCTCAGGCGCAGGCTTCCAAGCGTGCGAAGGCCGCTGCTCCGGCATTGCCGGCCGTCAATCGTGCGGCCAACAAGAAGAAACCGTTGCCGGTGTCGAATTTTGATTCCGAAGAGGAGGACACCGCCAAACCAATGTCGTACGACGAGAAACGACAATTGTCGTTGGACATCAATAAGTTGCCAGGTAATTTCCAGTTTTTTTTATTCTACTCTTGCTACAATATTTAAATAAAACTGTAGGATAGTAAAAGTGTATATCTCGGCCTCTATTCTATAATACAGTTAGTCTTTTTTCGGTCCAATTCTCGAAAAGTATATTTTGTTTATATGTGGTATCTGCAGTCTATTTTTTAGCATTGCATCAACTTTTAATTTTGTCAACATTCTCAGTGCACTATTATTATTAAAAATAAATTACATAGAAAGTAAATTAAAATATTTATTTATCAGGCTGTTTTTTTTTTGCAATGTTTAATTCGAAGGGGTTACATTTTTGGCATCAAGTAGAGTCTGAGATTTATTAATTACTACCTACCGTTTATTTTGAAAACATCCGTTTTTTATAAAATAAATAACAAATAATTTCTTATTATATTCCACCACAGGCGACAAACTGGGCCGAGTTGTGCATATCATCCAGAGCCGAGAACCATCATTGCGTGACTCGAATCCGGACGAGATCGAAATTGATTTCGAAACGCTGAAGCCGTCAACGCTGCGCGAACTAGAAAGCTACGTTGCGTCGTGCCTCCGTAAAAAAACTCGTAAGCCCTACTGTAAGTTCCCAATGACACACACTGCTATAAAAAACACAAACAACAACAAATAAAATCAATCGACCACTTTCATCTCGTTGAGATTTTGTATACACTTAATCACATAGAAAATGGGTATGCACTGTATTGATCACATGCA
>JAAAKO020028196.1:0-13739 GCA_010015015.2 Bolitophila cinerea
TGTTTTGTGATTTTGATTTTTGTTCTGTGTTACATATATCTCTGAATCTAGATTTTTTAATTATATAGTCTAAATGGTTAAAAAATAGGTTTACACTTTTTTACATTTTGGAAATTACCTTTTTTTTGAATCTAGAAGAAAAAAAAAATCTAACTGTTACGACCAATTATATCTCTGAATATAGCAGTCGGATAATTTTTTTTATCAACAATATACTCTTTATTTATCACTTCTGTTTCCACTCGAATTGACTTTCAATGACTTTTTACTTATCTCATTTTTATGAATAAATTTTTTTTATAATCTTTGCCATTTTTGACCCTAATCAGTACAATAATTTCAAAGAAAATAAACAACGTTTCCTAACTTTTCAGGAAATAGATTAGATTTTTCAGAGATATAAGAAAAACAACAAATCTAAATAGCTACTTTTTGAAGAAAATGTGTGCTATTTAAATATGTTGTTTAATGTTATAATATCATTTAAAATGAACATTCATTTTTTTATGTTCCTTCAGAATTGAACTTAAAAAAGCTTCAACAAATCGCATTATTATCAATAAAGTCGTTTTCCATCATTAAAAAAGAGAACGCTCTCAAAAGTCATCTCTTCATAGTTCGCCGAATGCTTGAAGATCTCCTTGAAGCACATACATCACTTACACACTCACACTCGCACACACACTCTTACATCAAAAACATTTTATTTGTGTTCACTTAGCGACGCCACCGCGACGTGTTTTGTAAGCAAATAATAATGTATAGAAAAAAAATGGCAAAAAGGCGCCACTTTGGGCACGCGTCCTATTAAAAATGCTAAATGCTCTCTCTCCCACTGTCAAGGGTAGGGGTTTGAGCACCACCACCCCCTAGTATATGTGTGTGTGTGTTTGTGCGTCGAAGTAGTTGGGTTTGGTTTGGTGTGGGTGATTGTGTGGTTGTTATTTATATGCGAAAAGTGCGGCGCATTTGTCGCGTTATTCACACGCGTCTTTCGATGCGCGGGAGCAAATTGCCACATATCCTTGCTATACAACCGATTTGAGTGTGTGTGTTGTGTGTATATGTTATATTCCTTATTATATTCTTGTGTTGAGTGCGTCGAGACGTAGAGGGTGTTTTTTGAGCATACACATAAACACACACACGTAAAGCCGTCGCAAACAGATGCCGCGTGCGCATACGTTTAAAACTACCCCTTCCGCCGAAACCGCGTATTTATTTATGTAGGCTTCTTGCGACTTACTTAAACATGCTCTGTGGTTTTTGCCATATACGCACATTTGCAAATATATATGGAAAGGAATGGGCTGATTTAAAAGGCATTTGCAATGCAAACATCGCGCGAGGTATATTTTTAATTTGTATTTATATTTAGTAATATATACCGTTCGACATCGTAAACATAGCGCTTTTCTTTATCTGCTCTAATTTTTTTATTAAAAAAATGCTTCAAGTACAATAACAAAGAACAAAAACAATGGGTAATTGAAATTATTTTATAAGTGTCTGTATATATGCTCAAAATCTCTGCATAATACAGCCACAGCATAAAATTACTATCAAAAGCCAAGCGAAACCATTGCGTGCGCTACTAATTTCTCTGTTCTATCTGGTGGATCTGCACTGCTAAAATGCTCGTTCCCAAATTACCACCTAGCACCATTCCCGCCTCACGACTCCACTGCCAACTCCAGTGCATACTTGAACTGATTTTTTCTGTTCCATTCTCATTATATCTCAATTTCTTGCGCATTTAATACTAGAAAGATAGCGGGCCGTAGATTTTTAATTCTCGGAAATTATACAAGAGAAAATTGGTAATTTTTGCTATTGCTATATACATAGAAACAAGCCCCACAGAGTGAGTGAGCGAGAGCGGACGAGGCAATAAGCCATGGAAATTTATTTTCATTATACCAGCCGCCGCCGCCGGTTGTCTATACTTGTGTTTTTTTGTGTTGTTGTTTCCGAGAGTTGTACACAACGCAGAACCGGGGAGTTTAATTAGCGCACAGGAGAGACTCGCTTGAATGTGTATGTATTGTTCAAATAATACGAAATTCGAGCCCTGTGTATAAGCGTTTATTGTGTCTGTATGAGTGTGTATACATTTGTGCATTGCGAGCTTGTTTATGTTCGAGTTAAAAATAAATTTAATAAAAGCTCGCTTTAAATGCCGTCCACGCGTTTAGTAGCTTTGCATTATGCCAACATATTATGTATGTATCTATATATATTTATATATTTCATATGGACATGGTGGCATTTTCAATTTCCCTTCGCTGTCGATTATTCTATATACATATTCTGTGTATATATGATGTTTCTGTTTGCATACTCTCTAGCACTGGAAAGCTTATAAAAATACAAAAACAAAAACAACCATTCGGTTTTTAAAAATGAAAAGCTTGTAGTAGCATCTCTGTATAGCCGGGCATTGAATAAATGAATGCAATTTTCTATGTGAGTCCCCCAACTGCCGAGAGTGGAACGGTTAAAGCGATGGAAAAACAACGCCACACAGACTCACAACAGAGTGCTTTCGAGTGGAAATCATATAATCGTATATACATTTCCGTTTATTTTTTTGTGTCTCTTTCAAATTCATACAACAGTTTCTACGAACGGCCAGAAAATTCGTTTCACTCTAATTTTAGCTGAATGCACAGGGCACAACGTGAAACATTGAAAACATTGGAAACATGCAACTTGCTGATGCCGTTTTTATTTGATGAGGATTTCGTAACTTTTATTTTAATGCAGTCATTAGCATTTAACAAAATTGAGCATTTCTTTAAAATTCATAGAGTCTTCCAAAAAAAGTCTCAATATATGCTTCACCACAATCTTTTACCATAAATCGATCTCCTCCAACAAGAACTTAATTAGAGTTTATTGCAAGTATTATTGTAGTCTATGGTCAAGAATGATGGAAAGATACTCCCGATTAACTGTGCTCTCGGCGCCCGCAAAGCTTTAACTCAAGAAGAGGTGCAAATTGGATAAACATTTGGAGCGTGTTCTTTTCTTTCTATTATGGAGAGCAAAGACGTTCCTTCCTATAGCTCAATATAATCATGTATATAAAAAATAATCATTCTGCATATAGCACACGCTGAAGTATATATCCGTATATTAAATTTGTGTATATGAAAAGAAAACAACAAAAACTTTGCCAAATTGGATTTGTTGTTGTTGCTGACAACTTGGCCTGGCGAGGTGGAGTATCCGTGGTCTATGCCAAGCCCCAAACACGATTATCTTTATGGTTATTACTTGCATGTAACCGCCGCTCTTATGCAAGAGGGCAAAATGGGTTAAACGAACTTTTGAAGGATATTTTTGTTTATTATATCCACCATCGAAAAATGTGCATTACTTACGCGATATACTTTGGCTATGTTTCAAAAAATTGTATATTGTATTGCATATATGCCTTTAGATATGGGTTGGTTGGAAGGATCATTATGGACAACGGACATACCTGAAAATAAAAGAAAAGTAATGATTAGTATTTTGTTTTCGGTTTGATCAAGAAATTAATTGTTTCAATCAAAAATAATGCATAAATTAGTTATGTGCTCATTATCAGAACCAAAATTTATAACTGCGGTCTGTTAGAATATTTATAAGCGAAAATCTATTTCTGTTATTCAGAAACCTTTCTCTCTTTTTTTAACTTAAAAATTCAAAGATAACTCAATTGGACATTAATTCGATTAAATGTCCAGATTTTTATTATCGCAGATGGTCTAATTTACTGACAATTACTTATATTTAAATACAGATCCAAAAAAATAAATTAAGTGTCAATGTTTATCTTTGATTTATCTTATATTTGGGGAGTATTTATTAACAATGGAAACATGATAATTCAATGCGCAAGATGACTTCTTATATATTTGACTCAATATTCAATTGATTTCTGTAGTCCAAATATATATATTATATTTAGACCATATACATTTGTCTCTAGACCAATTATTTCTTATTTAACATTTTATATCGAGACCATTGTTGCTTAGAATTTCAAAGACCAATTATGTCAATAAACCTAAAAATATTTAAAAAAAACCACCAGTAATAAGTTAAATTTCTTAATATCAAATACCGTGTGGGTTCAGCCTAAAAAGGGAGTTTTAAAAATCCCAAATTTTATATAACCCACCTTCAAAAATGATGGAAATTTTCAATTCGAATAATTCCATTTCCTTATGACAAAACCGCCATAAATTCGCACAAATGCTTCAAATAAAGATAAACTCATCTGACTCATCAGTAATAACCAAACCGCATAGCACATGACTCATTTGCAAACGCTATAACAACGTTCTCTTTTTTACGCGAAAACCCCACCGACTCGCATCACAAGTCCTTACGTAATCGCACCGCCATTCACCGACACACACACACACACAGGAAATTCTTAAATAATCCTTCACTCACTTTCAGTAAGCGAACGCCGCCGCCGCATCGCCTATATCGTCTATATACAGCACTTCCTCTTTAACTTTATTGATCGTACAAACGAGCACGCGCCTATATATGCACTCCGCCGTTCTGCCCGTGGCCCTCCGCTTTCCGCTGTTTCCACCGCATCGCGCCGTCGACGACATTTCCCAAGGCCTATACCAAGTCTATGTCTGTTAAAACGGCTATGTATATGTCTGCGCTTGCTGCTGCTGTGCGTTTTATATACTACTCGACGACTCTTGCGTCCGTGTCTATAGGTATATGAAAAACACGGAAAATCATTTGCGAAAAGGAGAATCACCGCCACCGCGCCGTTGCGCACACGCATTTATTTTCTTTTACAACTTTGTTTTCCCCGCATTTTACATCGAGGTTATATACACGGCTCTGGTGTATGCTGCTTTGGAGACGTTGCGCTGCCGCATCGTACCGCACTGTTGTGCCGCTTACACAGAGGCACCTTTTGCTATTTACGAGAATTGTGAATGAAGGCTCTTGAAAGAGAATGGTGTATAGGATCTTGCCTCCTTCGGTGGCACCCGTCGTGTTCCGTGGGCCCGCACACACGCAAGCACGTTTGGGACTAATTTTTCTCGGTTTACACATACAGTCTACACACAGACTATATATACATATTATGCGTGTGTTAGTGTGCATAGGTTTGTTGGTATATTATATACATAGCAGCCACCAGCCAGACACTTGTTTCGGCGCGTGAACTTGAAAATAAAACAGGGGTTTTTCGGAACATTTCTGGTTCGATAAAAACGAGTGTGCGGGCTGAAAAGCGGTTTGGGGATGGAGGCACACAGCTGCTGCTGCTGCTAGAGTGGAGCAGAGCTTTTCGGTGGCACGGCTCGGCACCCACATGAACGCGTATCACGTAGTTTGCTAAATTTATAAGTTTAAATTTAAATGTATAATTGCTTTGGAGTAATTAAGGTTCTTGTGTGGCGGTTGAGAATTTATGGGTAATCGATTTTAATGGGTTTTTTGGGCAAAAATCGAGAAAAACATTTAGAAATTTGTGCAATTTTTGGTGAGATGTCTCATTCATACTTTTATAAAATATTTAAAACTACTCTAACGAATGTATGGAGCTCACTAAACAAATATTATTATGTTTTAATTGGTCCTTCGAACCAGCTATGACTAACTCTATTCGGGTTTAAAAGATATAGAGGAAGCAAGCAATATGTTAGAAGAGAGGTAGAAAAAGAGAGATACATATAGAGATAAGACAGTGAAATGGAGAGAGGAAGTGATTGATAAATATATATAGATCATCTATAGAGACGGACGATCCAGAAAATGTTTTGGGTGGAATTCAATATTTTGGATTATTAAGAATGTTATTCCTGTAAACACGCACGTTTGTTTGTACATTAAACTAAATAATAAAAATCCCAATTTTTTAAGCCAAATATATCAGAAGCTCAACATTTGATTAAAAGCAAACAAACCTGGATCACAACACAACCTGAATATTCCTACAAATTAGGCATTCTAGGGTAGCGCTTATTCTTATTCTGGCTGAACAATTCTCATTTCCCTTAGCCAGATACAGCTTGAATGTTTCTTGGAATCTACTTTATTTTTTTGTAATAATTCTTATTAATAACCTTTTTCCTGAAAGAAGGATATGTTTTCATGTCGCTCTGGATCTGCCAGTGGGCGCACGGTATTATATTTTTTTTTAATTTGTACAACAATTTTAGACCAATAATAATTTTGACATGAAAACATATTTTCTATATAAATATATGAGAGTGAAAGAGATGGATTTTTATTGAGTTTTTTTTTGGATATGTTTTTAATTAAAAACAAACGTAACACTATTTTAATCTTTGTAACAATATTTTTTCCTTTAATCAATAATAACTACATTTGTTTTAATATTTGCGGCACAGTATCTTTTTAAATATACCTGCGGATAAGCCAATCAATGTGAAAAAATATATAATTTACGTAATTCAGGTCAATCACCTGGTGCAAGGTGTTTGCGCAAGCAATGTCTGTTTGTATATACATCTCAGCGCTTGCCCCCGTCAAACTGTCACCCCGCCAACCATTCACCCCCCGCGCGGCAGCTCAAAATACGCTTTCCACCCACCACACAATTAAATACTTGGAAGGCTGTCGTATGTTGCACTGGCGGACGGACAGACTGGGCTGTGTTGCGCTGCCCTCAATTCCCGCAAGTTCATCGGATTCCTCGAATGAGAGTGTATTTATATACTATTAAAGGAAAACGGAAAATAATATAATAAATTGCCGGTGCTGGGCTATAGTGCTAAGGCCAGTGCCCGGTCCGCTCCGCCGCCACGCGACGGACCGACAAGCACGCTCTCTGAATTATTGATTATCGCCTATATATAAAAATCGACTAATTGAATGCGCCTCCACTATAGCTTTGTATATAGACTAGCTAAGTATATTTATGAACAATGAATAGAAGAATAGAGGTAATCAGTACGTGGTGTGTGTGTGCCTTTCTCATGCGATGTACGAGCTTAATTGCATATATGCTTGAGAACATATTTATGTATATATATGCAGTGCATCACGTTTATGTATTGTGAAACCAAAAGTGATGTGTGTGTGTGTGCAATCGCTCGGATGACCAGCCGACACAACGGGCAAACGACGACGGTGCTAGCGAGCGCATATTAGCGATATACACGCAATTATTATGCGCTCGCTGCGGGTTAATTGAAAGTGCTGTCATCTATGTACTTGCACTACATATATGTATATATAGTATATAATCTATCTATATATATATACTCTCGCATTACGTGTAATGTATATAGTATACAAAAATAAATGCAAAACACGCTGTACACAATATCATGTAATTATTTTATGTAAATGAATGGTGTGCGCGCACGGCTGCACGCTATCTGCACTCCGGTCAGGTACACCGTGGGTTACAGATAGGCTCTTTACAAAATTTATAAAATGGAATTACAAATAAAAATATTTAAAATAGATTTAAAGAAAATATGAAATAAAAAAATTATTGTAAAGGTAAAAAAAGAATTTTCAATTATATTTTTTTAGACTTTTTTAAGAAATAAATAATTAAATGTCAAATTAACTCTATTTTTATAAAAATATTACATAGCGTTTTAAATCTGAATTTTTATATTTTATAATATTTGCTGTGGTAAATTAGTTAAAAAACTTTTTAGTTTAAACTGTTTTTTTTTATAAAAAACATTATATGAAAAACACCAATTTAGCTACTAAATCTGTTTAAAAAAAATAGTGGCCATCAAAAAAAAATTCAAAATGATTTTAGTTTGTACTTGGAAATTTTTTTGTATCAGATTAAAGCTTATAAATTCTTATACGATACTTATTTGGTATTGGTAACTATTTTTAGAAGGACAAAAAACAACAAACAAAATCATTATTTTCCACTGTGCAGCTCGATGCAATTGCGCGTGTGCGAGTGTTTGTTTCGTGTTTACCATATTTTTTCCGTTTTGTAAATTGAGATTTTTTCTGAAATTAATTATGGTCATAAGCTGTCCGATATTTGAGACAGGCCCCGCAAGTCTAAATGGGCATAATTATCAATTACACTTTATTAAGTGGTTTTTCTGTGTGTGTGTGTGTGTGTGTGTGGCGTTGACTGTTGAGATACGATGAGACGTGACGCCGAGCTGCTGGACTCCGCACAACGCCGATTATTGGATTGCGCCAAAGGGAATGTGTGAAAGAAAACTGCAATCATTATAATTAGAATGCGACTACTTTTGGCATCGAGTGCATGATCTGAAGTGCACACAGAAATGGAGAGTAGCTAGAGTATATTATATAGTATTTAATATATACTATTTTTACCCGATTAGTCTGTGCGCGTACGTTGAGCAACAAGTTTTGTTTGCATATACATAAGAGCGACTATATCTAAACAACTCGCTCGTAAACTTTAAAGAACACTGTACTTGTATAATATATACTCCTTTGATTTATATGACTTGGACTTTCCCGGTACAATTTGAATGCGTGTAATCGTCTTGCGGCCGCGTGCGCACGTTCGCTGAATACTGATAGATTGTCAAAACAACGTGCAGCTGCACGAGACGTCTTTGCAATAAGTGTTTTCATTATAAGTATATGCACACACACACACACATAAACAAACAGCAGAAATTTTAGCTGGGCATATGACAAAAGAGACTTTTGTTGCTCGTCGCATTGTTACATTGAAACTGCACCCATAATCAAAGACAATGTTGCAAAGCGTGGATTGCCTACACACATAAGAAAAACGATCTTGAAATGCAAAGACCTTCGCAAGTGATGTATTATTTTTGTCGACTCATAAACGTGTTTGTTTATTAATTAGTATGTTCAAAAAAATGTACGATTTGTATGTGTGAAACTTAAAGCACATCCTTTATTTTTTTATTATTTATGTTAATTATATTTAAATTGGCATTACAATTGACTTTTGATGATATAAAATCTTTTGCGGTAATAAAATAATAGTTCTGGTGTCTGTAACTGATAGTGATGAATAATATCATATGTTTGTGTGTATGTGTACCATCCACACAACCTATAAATCCTGTAAAACCAGTCATTGCCATGCAATCCATTTTACTTTTTTGATTGCTTTCTTTAGTTGTAGGAAAGACAATAAAATTAGCAATGTATGATATAATACATCATGTATAACTTGAAGTATACTTCTTGAGACTGCTGGCTGGCTCATCGCCATAAAAAACCTGGCCAAAAATTGTTTGGTATGATTCGTATACAATGAACTATGGAGTGCAGTAATCACTTTTACTTGCTTCGGGATTTTTCTGCAATTTCGTCAATGATCGCACTGAATTTATTTAATGCGAATGGATTGCTGAAAATTCATAATTATCTTTGGATAATCATACGTTTCCGAAGGCAATCCAGCAATCTATATAAATTATTTAAAAAATACTCCTTTTAAATTCTCTAATTAAATAGAGTAATACAAAAAAAACTCAATTTCAATGATCAAATTACTCATTGTTTGTTTGTTTTGAAAATATATTTAAAAATACAAATTTGATTTCGGAATACGAAATTTCTTGTTTGAACAACCTGAAGAATATTTTGACATAACCAAGAAAACAATTGGCATTCCGAATACCAATTCAATATTGTTTATTTCAGCGGTCACTTAACAAACAAAAAGGGCTAACAATAAGTTTGAGAATTAGACTGACTATCTGTTGGCTTAATTCACCCTCAAAAAGAGTTAGGGCCTTGCTTTAAACTTCCAGAAATAACATCAAAAATCGTTCAATTCAGTACATTGTACAAGAAATTTACAATTTTTGAAAGGTCATCATAAAACTTTACATTTTAAAATTTACAAAAACTACCAAAAAAACACCACAAAAACAAACAAACAAAAAAATAATACAGCTTCTAGACCAGACCACCCCAAACACACCCACACCGCCGAAGCGTTCGTTTAATACAATAACAACAACAAACTTCTGCACGTTTCGACTTCCCATTTCGAGCTGGCGCATGCTTAGAACTCGCGTTTTCTTTCCGCGAGTTTTCCGCGCGCAGTCGATGGGCGCCCGACGTACACTTTGTTGCTGCTATATACACACGCACACACTCTTCCTCATCGCAGCACATCATCATTATCATCATCATCATTTATCCGGCGTGCTTTGTGTGCATTGTTGTTTTTCCATCGTCGACGTAGTCGTCGCTTGGGTAAGAAAAACGAAAACAGCAGCAACAACAACAATAACACCAACAAAAAAAACTGCATCTTGAACGAAATCATAGCCATATCATCTCCGTCGACGCGACGCAACGCAACGAAAAGCAGGAGCAGGGAGGAGGATCATTTCGAGAGATCGTTGTTTTTTTTAGTGTTCCTGTGTGTGTGTGTCTGAAGTTGTTTTTGTTCATGTTGTTGATGTTCTAAGGGATGTTTTCGTGTTGCTGATATTCTTGAACAATGTACATTGTAAACATTTCCCACACACCCACACACAGACAGAGAGGCAGACTCTGCGCAAACTACGGGAGCTGCTGCTGCAACAGCTTTTTATCTATATACTAAAATATCTATATTATATAGCTCTATACATCATGTCTGCGCGCAATAAAAGCTCCGTCGCCGAGGCACGCCTGACTCGTTGCTTGTAATGAAGTCAATTAATCCCGCGCGAGTGAAAAATGTTTAGATTTAAAGTTGAAGCAGTTTGTGAGCTTAATGAAACAGTGATGCTGTCAATTTGTAACCTCGCAAAACGGGAGTGGGCGCTTTAAATAGGTCTCTCCGGGTTTAAGTAGTTTGTGGTTATCTATAAATTATCAGTAAATTCCAATAAGTATTGTAAAGGTCAGTGATGGTAATCCGTTTCCATATATGGAATTTACAAAGAGGATAAAAAGCTCGTCCTTGTATTATTGTATAATTTGTAAAATTTTATAATCTTTTGGTTTCTCGTGCTATTTTTTCATACTTTCGAAACAAAAATGTTAAGGTACTAAGGGTTTTACAATGTTCATCCAAAAAAAAACATTATGTGCTTAACAACAATTTCCCATTAAACAATTACATTTAAATGATGAAAAAAGGAGTTTTGGAAGTTGATAAATATAGGATTATATAAAAATTGTCTAAAAATTAGGATAATTATAACATGTTGGAAATATATGAAATATATAAAACATAGGATATTTGGGAAGCCTGATAATATAACGCAAATATAGTAGACTCCTGAACCGACCCCCGGTGTGTGTATAATCAACATTTCATTAGGCAAATATTCGCATCTGCGCACTTTCGATTTAAAATTTATATAGACTGCATCTCGAGCTCGGAAATGCGAACCCCATCATATACATAATATACAAATTCGCATAATAATTGTAATTGAATTATGTAACATGACTTTATTCGGGTAAAAGCTCCGAGTGCCGGAGAACGAGCGCCGGGGACGCCCGCCCGCCCACGCGAACGCTTGACAGAATTCAATTCCGTACGTGCGCCCAACATTTGCTAATTAATGATGTTGACACCTTTCGCGAATACGCACGCACGTACGCACGCATGTCACACAACGGAACCCCTATATTCCTGGCTGTGGATTTGGAGGGAGGACTAGATAGAGCTAGAGATTTGATATTTCTTGTGCATGAGGTGCGCGCGCGCGCGTGTGTCATATCGTGTCGTGGAGACAAATACGCGCGAGCTAAAATTAAACGCACATAATAATGTCACCCTCGTTCAGAAACACGATGTATAGAAAGCAAAGCGCGCAAGGAATTATCGCAGTATTTAATCTTTGGTGGGTATAGTTGTCGAGCATGTTATATATATACATATATATATATCTCTAAGTTAGTGTAACAGTATATATTTGTACTATTTATTTATACAGTATAGTATCTATAATTCGTGTGCAAATACAAATATACACTAGTGTGTGTGTGTGTCAACTTCATTCACACACATGCGATGGGTGGGAACACGCGCACGTCTAAGATACATCTGTAGATGATACGTAAGATTGTCTCCTTGTTAACTAATAATGTAATAATAATACAACATCAATGTGACGACGACACTGTACGAATACACACACACACAAGTTTGTCAATGAAATTTATATACATCATTATGAGTCTGCGTGTCTGCATGTATAAATAATACCAGCATATATATTGATTTATGTATAGTTTGTTGCACGCGCAAAGACACTGTTTATAATGTGGAGCCCCGTTTGCAATGATAATAAACGTTTTTCAGTGTGTGTGTGTATGTAGAAAATGATAAGTTCAGCATACTCTTTGTGTCTTAACTATATGCGTATATATGTTTTCATATTAAATGCTTTGAGAAGCATAAAGAAACGTTGAACCTGCGGCGAGATAAATAAATAAATACAATATTTTAATGATGATGGTGCTTTTAATTGGGATACATATCTAATAGAATGTTCTTTTTTTATCGAATAGGTGTCTGGAATATTCTATAAGATTTCATGGATTTATTTTGTTCGCTTCCACAATTTATAGCCCTATCTTGGAGATTAATAGAAAATGCTACCACAATTTATGGTTTGGCTTTAGTGAGGATTTATATTGCGCCTCCGATTCCTCCCGACCCTGTTTAATTACCGCGAGCATTTTCACCATGAACGCATATCAAAACATATTGGCGAATCGTGACTTATTGAAGTACACTATTAAAAAAACTGCACTTCGCATCCATTAACACAAAAAATCCGATTCAAAATGCATGGCAACAACAACAACAGCTAAAAAAACACGCCATCACACTTTAAAACTCTCATCCATCACATAGTTCCCGTTTGTTTTTCATTTCCATACGAGCATATATGAATTTGAGTGTGCGCACTGCAATTCGCATGCACATGCACGCGTGGAATTTCGCGAATGATGCATTTGTTATACACCGAACTCACGCTTGTACTCACGATTCGGAATTTTTATTGAGTTGTTAAAATCGGAAAAAAATCAACACAAACTTTTTAATGTTTGTATTCATATGTACTTGCATAATCGTTAAAAATGTCGCTCGCAGCCACAAAACACGATGGCGTGGTACGGCGCGTAGCGAGTTTTTTTTAATGGGTTCGTTGATTGGCACCTGAGTGCACCTCGCGTTGCCGCGCACGCAGACAATATAGCTTTTCATTCGTTTTCATATACCATAACACGTGGATATAAATATATATACGAATAGCGAAACGGAATTCATTTATAATAGACTTCGGAGGTACTAAACCAGAAGAGTGCACTATAACCAGTATAGCTGCTCTTGGGGTGCAATTAATAAGCGGATGCATGAACACACGGAGGAACTTGAGCTTTTAATTTATATTTATTATTGCAATGGTTTGCTTAGGCGTCTGCGGATTTATTGAATTGATTAAGTTGTTGATGAGAAAACATCTCTCTATATATGTTAGTACAGACCAAAGAGATTAGGCCGGCCTTCAAAGAAAGGGTACATAAGGTCATAGCATTTTGTCTTTAAATTTTTATTTACCAAAAAATATTTTTATTATAGGAATCTGCCGAGGGTCAAATCACTTAAAATAATTGTGTACTCCGTATTTTATATTATTAATAATATTGTAAATATTTTGTATATTTCATAATATAAAATATATTTTTAATATTAGCGAATACATTTATAATATTTTAAAATATTTTAAAAGTATTCATGATTTTTGCAAAAAAATAGTAAATAGTTATAAATAATA
>JAAAKO020028207.1:0-13738 GCA_010015015.2 Bolitophila cinerea
TAAAAGTCGGTGAGCTCGGTGAGCCATGATCGGAGTCATTGTGAGGCAACACTGAAAACAAATTCAGCTCATATCGGGCACTTGGCTCACGTAAGCCAACACTGAAAGAGGGTCCTGGGATTCTAAAATAAAAATCCCGGGATTTCGTTTTTTTTAATTTATATAAAATTAAAAAAGTGCATTTGAGCAGAGTCATAAGTTTTGAAAAGACTGTAAATTATGGAATTAGTCTTCTCCCATCGCGATGGCATGGCGTAGAAAGCTGTGTACACTTTATATACTGTGAAACTATTTTAATTTAAGTTACCATATTTCACATGTTGCAAATCGTATTTAAAAGAACCACAAAAGAACAAGATAAAGTGAAAAAACATAATGAAGTAGATTAATTGTATATATGGAAATATTGTAGATAAGCAGGGTTGGGTTTTATACTCTATAATAAGTTTTATACTATACACTGTATAAAACATTTATAATTAGGGTACCTGTACCGAAATGACCGGTACAGTACCGAAATTGAGAAATTTCAAAAACAAAAATCCTTTTTTTTTTGAAGAAATAACCTAAAACCTAATAAAATACAGTATGGAATAAATCTTTTTTTAATAACTATAAAAACAAGGAATTGTCGTCTCAGCTTGTAATAATTTTGATTGAACACCCTTGCTTAAAAAAATATTTTGAAAGAAGGACTAGGTGCCAAAATATTGTTTGCACCACAATGCTGATAGAAACCTTTTTTTGATTAACCAATTTTTGACGAGAAAAGTCTATCAAAACACTTTGATTGAACAAACTCGGCTAGAAAGTTTTTCGAAAATAAGTTCGGATGCCAACTTCATATTGTTACTTAAATAGAAAACGCGTTTTTTGTAATTGATTGACCACTTTTAAATAATTAATAGGTGGATTGACCACCATTGGTAAAAAAGATTAACGGATTGTGATTAATGAAATTATATTGGTGATCAAAAACCATTAAACGTATTTTTTAAATATCTTATTAACAGAGATCTACGTTATAAATGGTCATTAGCTGTTAATAAGGTCAATTGAATGACGGAAAACAACAGATTTTTTTAATTTAGCTTTAGAATTCGACCGACCGCAGCCGCATTACAAAAAAATTTAAACTGTATTATGTATTGAACTGTAATATGTATTCACTAAAAATTACATATTTAATATATTTATTATGTAGTACCTATCTTTTTATGTATTTATAATATTTTTTGTTTGCATTTTTTTTTTATATTAAAAAAATGTATATGTATAATATATAATTTTGCTATTACAAAAAAATTCTGAATGAAATAAAAAATTCCGATTTCTTGAGAACAAAAAAAATTGGGAAATGCGTATCTCTAGATATATTTTTTTTAAATTTTGGAGATTTTGTGTTTGGGGATATTTTTGGGGGATTCTTGGTACAGACGCCTATTTCCATCTAAATGGCGCTATTGCACCCAAGTCAGTATTTTGGGGTCATTTTAAATTTAATGAATAAAGAAAATAAAGTTTTTTTTAAACTTTTTAGTAGGTTTTAAGCAACAAAAAACAAAAAAACAAAAAAATTTAAAACCTCGGGTGGCTCAACCAAAGTTGTAAATAAATTACTCATCGGTATCAGTAGAGGATCTGACAAAGCAAGAAACTAAATATAAAAATGTTTCCCCACGATTTCGAAAAAAGGTAAATATTCAATTTAATATGTACAAATATGCCATTGTCTCTAAATACTGTATACGAAAAATGTTATTTGATTTTTCTCGAAATATAAAAGATTCTGTTATATATATATTGAGAGCTAAAATTGAGAAAACATCTTAATTCTTGAAAAGCCTTATAAGCAATGACAGTGTAAACAATTTGAGTTTTTTACGAAATTATTTCCAGAAAAATTATCAATTTTAATTATAAAATGTATGCTTAAATAACTTGTTTTTTATTCTACTTTATAAATAAATAAAATAAATATATTTTAGTTATGCATCAAAAAAGACTTTATTTAAAATACTAGGATTATTCCAAAATTCCTGGGATTGCAATTTACAAATCCCGGAATCCAATGTTCAATGTTGCTAACCCTAATTGAAACAAAAAAAGTATATTTTATAAAAGCATGATATGTTATTCTCTTAATAACAAGGATTTAAATATATCATTTTGGATTAATGTGAGATTCGGCTTATAAAGTGAAGTTTTGTTGCAAGCTACAATATTTAATTCAAAGGATTACATTATCATTTTTTTGAACAGTCTAGCCACATATATTGAGAATTCAGATGTTTATGCCAACATGGCATTCGCATTTTCTTGTTGTATACTTCCTAGAATACCAATGGCCAGTCGTCTGTAAACCAAATCCCTATATTATATCCACGTATTTCACGCATTATTGCATTTAGTATTATCCTATAATAAACCTAAGAAATGAATGAAATTGAAACCATCAGCGTATGGAAGCACGCCCTTGAAACATCCGCTAGCCATCCTCGCATTGGGACCTGGGTAAAACACAAATTAATCCACCATATAAAAAACTTTGCTGATCTCATCGTAATTTGGCGACTTCAGTTTACGACCCTAGAAGAACATATATATATAATTCATAATCAAGACGGCAGCAAGCTTTTCATCCGCGTGCAAACATCATCATAACTTCTGTTTTGACAAACGCGAGCGCGCACTTTTCCATTTTCCTCATCGGGTTGGATTGCCTCGCAGCAGCGGGCGCACCCACCTGGGACCATTACTGTTTTATAACGGTTCTTACCGTATTAATAACGCCTCTGATTCCGGCTTCCTCGCGCGCAAACAAACTCATCTCTGTGTGTGTGTGTGCACGCGCGTATGCTCTCAAACACACATAGCACACACACACACACACAAACACACACGCAACGTTACAAATCACCGCAATTTTCGGTTTTTCCGCAGGAACGGATTAGTGCGGCTTAGCCTTTCTGATGTTTCGTATTTATACATATATGTATATATATATATAACGCTAAAATACCGCGCGTATAATATTTATTTTTTTGCTTACGTGAGCATTATCAATCAGACATACTTAAGGCGTGTGCACGTAGTACCATCACCGTCTTGGCATGCACATATACACACACACAGAGACACATACCAAGCTCGCGACGAGCTTTTTAGAACACATACAAAATCTACTTTATATATATATATATATATATCCCTTAGTCGTAGAAAAAGGCTCTGCACGATTTCGGGAAGCTTCAAATGCATATATGTGTCTATCTACTGTATAGAAAAAAAACTATATATATATATATATATATATATATAGATATAAATGTTATTTGTGTGATAGCAGTAAGAATCTCGCTATCTCTACAAAATTGCGCGAGTGCGATCGATAAAAGCGCGAGCTCAAAGTAAATATTTATACAGAAAAATAAAAATAATACACACACACATGCACACACGCAATACTTCTATATCGGAAATACGGCGAATATTGATTCAGGCATGCGGGATAAAAATGCTGAGATATAAATATGCGCGCGCGCATGTAACCGCTCGCGTACATGCAAAGGATTATAGAGAGCAATGGGAAAAGCCTTATTTATGTATATAAGATTGCCTATTTTAATCGGAAAACTTTTGCGAAACGTTGTGGTTGTTTTTGTTGCTATATGTGTGTGTGTGGGTGGGTGTGTGTGTGTATATGTGTGTTATTTGCACGCTATGCCATGACGTCTGCACTCAAATCAATAGATGCGATTTATATGTGAGTGCACTGCTATATAGTTGCACTATATATGTGTGTGTGCGGGAGTGTGTTTGTGTAGAATGGGGATGTATTGAGCTTCGAGCATAACGATCGAGCATGTCGCTTGGGCGGAGCGGGAGGTAATCCTAGAGCAGAGTTACATTTAATGTTATTGTGTGCACCGAGGCAACGTGCGGTTATGTGTCGCATGTGACTCTGTGTGGAAAACTTGTATACATATTTGAAAAGGTTTACGTTAATACCAAAGAAAATAGTTGAATGTTTGTATGTATGTGTGTAATCGGATTTTGTTATAATTTTATGATACGAGCATTTATGTTATTGTCTGCTTTCTATATTCGTACATACTTATTGTTTTTTAATTATAGTTTGGTTGTAATGTTTTGCAGTGCCATTGTTATGAAAAGCTTCTCTATCATTTTTATTTTCTGCGAAAATAATAGTGTTGGATGTTCTCGACAATAGAATAAGAAAAGTGTTTTTTTTTTTACAATTTAAGCAGAGAATTTAATAAATTGAGCTTTTTCACAGAAAATAATATTGTTGGAAGTTCTCGAATAAGAAGACCTTTTTAACAATTAAAGCGAAGAACAAATTGCGCTTTTAAGTACACGCCAGCTATACTAATTATTTATAATTAGATTGTAAATTATCTTTTATTAGAAACTACTAAGACTAAATAAAGCTGGTTTACTCCGTTAAATTATTTTGAAGTTTTTTTTTTAAACTATACAAATTTAATAAATTTAATATTTTTTATGGACATCACTAGACCATCAGGTAGACAAATATGTACTGACAACAGAGATCGTGATCGTCCGAACTAGAGGACGGAAGTTATGGAAGCGGCCATGACCCAGCTGGGTTGTATTTCCTTATAAAGAATAAAGTGAAATTTACTGATTGATTGTAATACTAAATAGAATATAATGTAGACCATGATTGATAAATTTAAAAATATGCTTGAGGTATTAATACATTGGCTGCAGCTCACATATAATCATTTTCTTTAACAACATGCTTCTCGAAACCCACGGGTTCAAAAATATTTTAGATACACCAAATACTGTTTTTTTTTTAAATATGTTAAAAAAGCGTCTTGCAACAAAATATTTTTAAACATGGGTTTATATTGGATGACACAAATATTCAAATTTACACGATATGTGGTTTCGAGAAGCATATTTTAATAAATCATTAAAAACTCATGGACAAATAATTATTACGTTTATCTTTTTTGCTCATGCAATATAATTTGTTAAAAAAACAGAATAAAATAGAAACTAAACTTACCTACCTAAGTAGCATTTAGATAATGTTGTGTCATAAAAGAAACGGGAGATTTAAACTTCGAGACCTGTTATCTCACCGTTTGACAATAATGAACAATTGGAATATTAAACTTTTAGGCAGATATAAGTCAGTAAGATATTGCAATCACTATAAACTTACAAAATGTACTCCAAAACAATTTCTGGTGGATACTTTATTGGTTGTTGGTCGTTTTTCGTTGCCTAATTCTATTGTTCTCATATGAATATTTGTATGTATTTACGTTTTATATATTGGAGAAACAAATACAATTCTGGATCATTTGATTGCATTTCGTTTTATTTTAAAAAAAATATATTTTCAATTTTAAACTAGAAGAAAAAATATTTAAACCTTATACATATATAAAATAATAAAATTTTATTATTTTATGTTTCGTACAAAGAGTAATCAGGATCGGATAATTGTAAATGGATAAAAAAAGAGTCGCGCGTGGTTTTTTTTTAAATAGATTTAGCCTGTTAACAATAAGATATATTTAACCCATTAATTTTTTTTAAGAGAATGCTGATTTCAGTGTTTATTTCAGGATTTTTATATTTTGTTTATTCATTTGGTAAATTTATATGTTTTTTACGCATTTTTCGTTAAAAAATATTTATTTATTCACCTTTTGAGTTGGATTAAAAAATAGACCAAATTTGGCTTATTTTGTTTTAGGTTGATGCCAATTTAATTTGCTTTGGTCAAAAAAACACAAGAATTATTAAAAAAGTTAGAAAATAAATGCTTGGTAAAATAAACAATTAAAAATTTAAATATTTATGTTTGTTGCATCGGTTGATTCAAAATAACCATTGCGCAAAATACCAGCATTTTCTCCACTATTTAATATCCTCCTTAATGAGATGGATTTTCAAACACTAGGAACTGTATTGTGTTTGTGTATATGAATTATATAGGCAAGTAAAACCAAGTTGAAGCCTAATTTAGGGTGTATTTAGCAAACCATCCAAAATAGCACCGTTTTTCCTATTTTAAAATTCAAACACCATTAGGAATATTTGCGTTATAATTTTGCAAGACCATTTTGAATATTTTGAATAATTTTCCTAATTATTCTCATTATGAATATCTTTGAAAAACATCAAGAAAAGGGTTACTTTCATTCTCGAATTAACGCTTTTCTTCTGCTGCCAGAAAATACTCTTTCAATCATCAAACGCACACAAAAAATAATCTGTATGCTCGTCAAAACAAAAGACACACTTGTACATTAATTCCCATTAATTACGATCTCATAATTTCACCCCAAATTCGGTATCATGCGGTGTCAAGTCAGTCCGATGCGCCCGGTCGACGCGCAAACGGTCGTCCAACAGCAAAAAACGCGTAATATTAATTAAATGTACCCCAGATTCAAAAAAAAATTATGTGCATTATCATAAACTCGCCCTGTATAATATAATATTTATAAATAGGGAATATATACGCAAAAGCGCGCGCACGCACGAGGTCGCACGCCTGTGCTGTGTGTATCATCCCTTATCTGTTTGATGTCAAACTTTTACCCTTCCAGCTGTCAGTTTCACTGTACGGTTTAGTCGGAGGCCTGCTGTGTGTGTGCCTACTGCTACTGTGAGTCGGCTGAACCCCACATAATCATATTTATAATATACACAATATAATACCCCATACGCGTATATATATGCAATGTTTCTTTTCATCCCCAAAACAGAAACAAATTAACTTAATTCGTAACCGGAAAAAAATATATTCGCGCAAAACTTTTCAACCGTAGTAAATTTTTCCTTATCTAAATCTCTAACGGCACAACGTCGGCGGTGGCGGATGACCGCCCAGGGAAGAATCACCCTAAACTTCGGTCTAATTTCATTTTTAAATGTTATTTTCCCTTAGGGCACATCCCGTGTGCGCGTGCTGTCCAATGTGCCCAATGCCCATATAACTTGTATACTATTATGTATATCGTCTCATATCTACAAATGTGCACAATTCTATTTGTCAGTTATGTATATATAGTAAATAAAATACATACATTCTGACGTCTACGCACTTGACCCACTCCCCGTACCCCCGGCAGAACTAAACACTTAACACACACACAGCGCGTGCTCTTTATTCTCTCAACTTGTTTGTCTGTGTGTGTGTATGTGTAGTATTTGTGTAGTGCGCCGGAACCAACCAACGAGCACTCCCAACGCGCACATATTTGTGTAGGGAAAAAGCTTTAAGGGGGCGCCCGGCGTGCTTGCTGGCTGCGGAATAAGTGCGTCGTAATAGAGTGCGGGTCATTGTGCGGCCGCGTATATGCGCTGCTAAGGGCTATTTCCACCCTCTTAGCACACGCTGTAAAGATTTTCGTAATTCCACAATATTTATTTACTCTGGGTACACACAAACTCACACACACACACGCATACACACACACGCATACACACACACGCATACACAAACTCACACATGCGTATACAGATAGTATTTCGAAAGGGTCAAGCTTGGAATGCTATTGTGTGTGTGTGTGTATACTGAATATATTGTAAGAGTATACACGTTAACTGAACCAAAAATGGAAAACGGGGAAACTGTCCATTCATTCCGTGGAGGTATAATTCAATGGGAGCGAAAATTTTGTCCGTCCGGGTACGCTTTCTTTGAAAAACTGTCTGCTTTTCCTTTAACCTTTTTCACGGTGTGGTGCAAAGCGTGGGCGCCCGCAAGTTTGGAAAATCGCGTATTTGAGAAATATTATATAAATGTATTACCTATATTATTCATACCTGTACGTTTACCTGAAATGACTTGCATTACGCAAGCTCATGCTAATAAAACATGAATTTATGATAATTTAATTTCCAACAATCTCAGAACTATTTTTCATTGGCTTTGCGCTTGTGTGCGCGCTGCCTCGTATGCGTTTCTTGAAAACTGTATAAATAGATGACTGTCTCATTCACTCACAATAAAAAATGTCTGTGTAAATGTGCGTCGTGTCGCGCCCTCCTTGCACCACCCACATCCCATGAACACACACACACACACATACACACACAGCAACACACAGAGACAATTTAAATAATATATTTTATGTTCATTTCCAACAAGAACAAGTAACTTTCATTTGCAATTTAAGTTGGCACATTCGTGTATGCACGCGCTAGCTTGTTACCCTCGACATTTTTCAATTTGTCAATTTGGCGCGCAAGGGAAAATATTAAGATCATTCGCTCTCTCTCTCTCTCTCTCTCTCTCTCTCTCTCTCTCTCTCTCTGTGTGCTTGTGTGTTAGTATGTGCATTCTCAATTTCTCTCGTAAAACGGCAAATTAATTTGCTACCGTCGCCGGGGTTGCGTATGTCTCGGAATGCTGTCCTTTGCGATATATATATATACAATTATAAATACATACATATATTCTTCTGGGGTGCGGAGAGTGTGCTCACTCGGAATGACCATATCACACCGATGCGACAGCCTGACGTTTTTTTATATTTTTTCGGTGTATATTTGCACTAAATAGGGGAAGGGGGCAGAGGGTCGACCAGGCGTCGCATCTTGCCGAGTCATACATCTGCCGGTTCAGACATCTTGAACAGAGCATACGAAATTAAATGGCATAAAGTTTAAGGGTTTCTTCTGCCATCGTTGCGACAGCAACCAGCATCCTTGCGCCAACGTTGCGTTGTCGTAGAAAAGATGTGTTACTACTATACGTTTTATCGTGCTTCTATTCTATATAATACAGATATACACATATTAGTTTTCTTTGCCGTTGCAACCATGCATACAGGGTAAATTGTGCACAAAAAAGCTCTTTGGCTATATCGTTTATTTTATACAGAACAACTTTATTTGAAAACAAACCGTTTCACAGAATCAAATTGGCTAGAAGCTCACAATCTCTATACGCGTTGATGCGCTAAATTGTTTTGCTGGTATACATGTATCTTTTTATAATATATGACTATATTTATTTTGTTGACATTTTTGTCATATGTTGATTTCGAAATTAAATGATAATTTCGCATTGATCGAGCTTAATTGTCACTAGTTATAAATAGTAAAGCTTACATTTCAACTCAATGCTAAATTCTAATATATCTTCTTTACCCTTTTCTTATCAGACCGTACCATATATAAACGTAAATACATATAACATTCATATATAGCTCAGGGTCTCCACTCACTTAATTTGCTTTGACCTATTCGCATTAACACATTAGTGTAATTGCTTCTTAAAAGCTCATGTCACAGCTCACGCGTCTAGTATGCGTATATTGTATATACATAATATATTCCGAGTTCCCCAAAGGGTTAGCGAAAGCGTTAGTTCTATTTAATTTTTAGGTATATAATATATAGTAGTATTTTATTAGGGTTGCATTATGTTACATTAATTTACAAACACATTTCATACATTTTTAAATCATAAATGAAAATCCAGGGTGTTTTATTTATATTTGAGGAATGAATATTTTCGAGAGGAAGATGTAATTAGTTGATTTTAAATACGTATTTTTTATTCCAGTTTCTTAAACTTCTAATTATATATTTTAAATTTATAAGTTCTAAATATTAATTTACAATTTAAAAGTGATTCCAATTGTGTTTCAAGAGAGTCTTCACGGCACTTTTAACGTTCTACATTTATTATAAAATATTAATACATTATATTACGCTTTCATCAGATTTGGGGCGTAAGCGACCATGCAAAGAAGATCAGAGAGCATTTGCGAAATACAAGGCAGCTCTAAGAAAAACGGAGCAACTCATCCGCCTCACTAAACCCACAATGGTTTGGAGTGGGCAAGACCATCAAATCATGCAGAGCCACGTTGGGAAAGAAGGAATGGCTAAAAAGCTAAAACCTCGCCTTCGTCAACACATTCGAGAAGGCAGCCAGCAGAAACTCTTGGAGAAGCAACAACGCTTCTCTGAAGAACGGATTCAACCCAAAACCTGGCCCCTTAAACATCGTACAAAAGAGCAAGACCATAATTACGCTATACTGGAAAGCGCGCTGCTGGTTGCCGTATGTGGACATCAGAAACTACAAAAATTTGCAAGTTACTGAGCCATCGGATCTGTGAAAGTACAGGTATACATCCTGGATAAACGAGGCAGAAGAAGAGTAACTTAATGCGCGTAACGGAAAGATGGCTTGGGCCAACAGGTGACAACAGGAAATACGACAAGCATGACTGTGCCGACCCCAGCTACCCAAGACACCGTATATGGGGCCGTATCTGATACGGACTCTTTGATGAATGACCACATCCGAAGTATTCACATAGATACTGATATTGATAGCGACCTCGATGACAGCATTGACGAGGAGATGGACAACTTAGATGTGGATTTGGAAGAGACCGGAGGAACGTCATCCAATGGCGGGAATCAGAATCCATTAAAAAAACTTACAACACAGTAGTGCGTCCTCGCCTCAATACTAATGACGTTCGAGGTAGACATGGCAGACAAGAGCCCTGGATCTCGGTAGGAGTGAGAATTCAGGGTCTTGCAATTTTCTATTATTCCACTCAAAAGAAGAAGGTAAAATGAGGTTTAGCTAAAAATAATTAATCTGAATATTCTTTTTGACACTAAATTACATTACGACAGACACCGACCGAAGAGATAGAAGGAAAAGCATCCTCATAGCATCATCCTAAATGGCGTATGAGGAGTTCGTTCCACCACCGGAGGTTGTGTTTCTTGTTATAAAGCGTGCCGCAGAAAAGCAGCCCTCATCATCGGTGCAGACACAAACGCTCACAACCAACTTTGGGTATGTAGGGATAATAATATGAGAGGTGAGTTTATTTTAAACCATATCCAAACATTAGGACTACGTATAGCTAATGAAGGATCGGAACCAACATACGGGGCATTGATCAGTAAATGGAAGGTCTCTGAGACTGCTTCGCTGTCCCAAAAATCCGAAACTAACGGATTGGGAGAAATACAGATAGTACCTCAGTATAAAAACACCGTTAGGATTCGAATGAAATACGGTTACAGAACATGAAACATGGGTTGTAGAGCTAACTAACTGGATGACAAGCGCTATCAATAAAGTAAGAAACAACAAACCACCATAGTGGAACAGTAACTTACGAGAGCTTGCAAAAACAGTCTCAGAAATTTCAAAAGAGAGAGATACCTCTTATGTTTGATATTCTTCACTATAGAGTGAAACACACTCAATGCAAAAGTAAAGTGGGCGATAATATCATTCCAACCATACAAATCCGCTGGACCAGATGGAATATTTCCTGTTCAACTACAACAAGGAGGACCCTTACAATATACGTTTTAACAGACATTTTTAGAGAATGTCTAACCCAAAAATTTGAGGACAGCCTATCTATACCTAAAGCAGGTAAAACTCATCACTCGGTCCCAAATTGATTATAGACCTATTAGTCTAACTTCATTTTTCCTCAAAAGTCTGGAGAGGATACTAGAGATATACATCAGATACAACCTCAACGATACGCTTGTTATGGAAACACAACACTACTGACACTGGCATCCACTCGGTTGTCAAACAATTGAGAGATCCACGAAATTTATGCAATACACCCTGGCATCCTTCGTAGATATAGAGGGGCTTTTTAACAATGTACACACTGAGGCAGTTATAGATAGCCTAAAGAGACTTAAAATAAACAAAAAAATATATAAAATGGATTTATAACCACCTAGCATTTGGAATGATAAATACCGGAGGAAAGAGAATATAAACGTAAGGAAAGCCAATTGTGCACTTTAGGCTTGCATAAAATGCTAAGCACAATATAGGGTCCAACACCAAGATTGTCATACTGTACGTATACAGCAATTGTAAGACGAATCCTAACTTACGGATCGCTGGTCTGGTTGCAGTCACTAGAAAAACGCACATATATGGAACACAACGAACGGCATGCGTATTTGTAACGGGAGATCTTAGGAGCACACCAAAACAAAGCGCCTTTTGCCATGCTGAGCTTTCCGCTCACCACTCAACTTATACACCATTGTAACGGATGCTTTACAACAAGGCCATACGGACATAGTAAAATCATTTTTTGAAATCGATTTTTTGAACAGCCCTAATCCCAAAGCACACTAGAATAAAACTGTCTGGATGTTGTCTACCGTATAGTTGGTTTGCTATGGGCCCCACGAGGCCTATGATCAGTACATCTTTTGCACTGCTAACCTAACTTAACCTATATTATGATAAAACGGCATGAAATTCATCCCTTCGACTTTAATCCCACTAACTTTCATGCATGTGAAACAAATACTAGAAGAATACTAGAAAGCCTAACGGAATGTCATGCCTGCACGAGCAGCAGGTTCTT
This sequence comes from Bolitophila cinerea, assembly GCA_010015015.2. NCBI lineage: Eukaryota > Metazoa > Arthropoda > Insecta > Diptera > Mycetophilidae > Bolitophila > Bolitophila cinerea. Next base: position 12,414 of record JAAAKO020028207.1, read on the forward strand.
TCAAAAAAATAACGTATGCTTACGTACTATTCTTTTCAATGGTTGTAATGGACATTACGCGCTAAACGGAAAAAGTTACTCTTTAGGTGCACACATGGTAAGTGTGAGATGTTAGTTTGAGTTTTTTTTTAATGCGACAACTTTTTTAGGAGATATAAATACGAATACTGGACATTTGTTTTTCCTTTTGGGTGTTGTTTTTATTTTATAACATAAATGCGCTTAAATGTATGTATATATGTATGTATATAATTGTGTTTAAGTACACTTATCTTATCTTATCTTTATCTTTTACATCATTTTAATAAACTTATGTTTTTATGTAATCTTGCCCTTAAAACTCCAAAACCAAATTTCTTATGTTTATTTAGAAATATTGTTTTGTTTTATGTTTTAAGATGGAGATAAATGAAATTAGCGTTGTTTATTGCATTATAGAGTAGAGAGTAGACACTGTTCTTATTTAATCCATTTTTATAAGCATGTGCAAGTAGAGCTTTATATGATCATTCAAAGTTTTTATCATACACATTATTTCATTTTTTACCCTTTTTATGAGGCACAAATGGTGCCAAAAAACTGATGGAAAACTCACTTTGGAGTGAAACAATATAGGCTAAGCTTTGTGCGTTTTGTAACATACAAATTTTTAAAATTAGTATTTGACCAAATTTTTATAAAATGCAAATAAAAAAAGTTGCCCTTCTAGTTCACCATTAAACTAATTGGAATCTACATCAACTCCGGCTCAAAGAAGCCCTCGACTAGACATGGTATATCGCATGGTATAACAATTTCAAGGGTACACACACTTGTGCAAGTTGTTGTGCTCATCAGTATGTGTTCTGCATTAGCATAGGCATAAATATACTTGCTAAATATAAATGCGCACAGTAAAAAGCATAGTTATGCGCTGATGCGTACGTGCGGGCTTAAGCAATTGTCACACGTGGCACGTGCTTAAATGCGCGCCACCGCGGGTGACTGCGCAAACATACACATACACACACTTGCACGCACGCACATACACTAACAAACATACACTACAGACTTCACGTACACATACATACACACCGGTAGCGCGGCGGCGGGCGGCATATACTTGATGTGACACAAATGAAGATTAAAGGTTGATAAAGAGAGACTGGGGGGGTTAATTGGTGGTGATATGCAAAATTCAACAGTATCACACCGGATACGGGGGATAATGATGGGGGATTACAATGATGATAATTATCGCATGTGCGAACGTGCACCGGGAATTAATTCCAATGCTCTCAGCGACATTGTGTGTGTGAGTGTAATATTTAATAGAATATAATATA
>JAAAKO020028218.1:0-13735 GCA_010015015.2 Bolitophila cinerea
GTCCGGCTTGGCTCTCGAAACCAGAAACCAGTTGGTCAAAAACGGACACACAATTCGTCACCACTTTGGCGAGAAACCACAGTTCATTGCCTTGACGGAAATATTAACATCAAAGTTGGACATACTTTCAAGATTTTCATCACTGCAAGATCTACGCAGAGTTACGGCTCTCCTGCGACGCTTCGCCTTCATTTGTCGTAATCCAACATCCATGCGATACTACGATTCCCTCTCGTCACGGTAGCTCGTGGAAGCTCTACTCTGCTGGGTGCGAACTGTACAGGCGACTCAATATCATGGAGAGATTGGAGATTGCCAATCTGGTCGGTCTGTCTCCAACAGTCGTCCACGTATGTGGGTGTCCTCAGAGTGGGCGGAAGGCTAGCATATGCTAACATAGTGTTTGACACCAAACATCCAATCATTCTCATTGCAGATTGTCATAAAACTAATCTGCACAGCGGGGCACAGCTCACAATATGTACATTGCGCCAGAGGTCTTGGATCATCGACGTGCGGAACGCAGTGAAACAACACATTAGAAGATGCGTCGTCTGCCTTCGCCACCGGGGAACTGTGGGCCAGCAAATAATGGCTAACCTTCCTGTGAGACGCACAACTCCATCGCGAGCTTTTCTCTCTGCAGGCGTTGATTACGCGGGTCCTCTAACCCTGCGATTCCAGCCAGGCAGGGGTACTAAAACTTGCAAGGCATACATCGCCGTATTTTACTGCTTCTCTACAAAGGCAATTCACCTAGAGTTGGTCAGTGAATTGTCGGCGGACGCTTTTTTGGCTACGTTCCGTAGATTCACCGCGAAACGAGGACGATGTGCGGAGATACATAGTGACTGTGGCACTAGCTTCGTTGGAGCAAACGTTGAGCTTCGAAGCCTACACCGTGAAGAACTCAAGCAGCTCCACGACCCGGCATTAAAAGCACTCTTGGCCTCCGAAGGCACCTCATGGCACTTCAACCCACTGGGCGCTCCCAGCTTCGGTGGTATCTGCGAAGCAGGCGTGAAGTCGGTGAAGCACCATTTGCGCCGAATCCTTGGCTCTACACTGTTATCGTTCGAGGAGATGGCTACAGTGTTAGCACAAATCGAGGCTGTGCTCAATTCTAGACCCTTATGCTCCACATCAGATGACGTGGATGATCTTGACGCTCTCACACCAGGTCACTTCATCATCGGTGAGCCCATGAATTCAGTACATGACCCTGACGTCACACACATCAATCCTGGCAAGCTCTCCAGGTGGAGACTCTTGCAACAATTAATCCAGCACTTCTGGAATCGTTGGAGAAACGAATACATCACGTCACTGCAACAAAGGACTAAGTGGCGAAAACACTCCGACAACATTAAGCTTGGAACATTAGTCCTTGTCAAGGACGAAACGCTGCCACCCGCTAAATGGGCAATGGGACGTGTCTCTGAACTTCATCCAGGATCAGACGGATGTGTTCGGGTAGTAACCTTGAAGCACAAAAACGGCTTCATTCAACGGCCAACTAATAAGCTTGTAGCTTTGCCTATAGATTAGTTAGTTAGATAATGAATTGTATAAAATATATTATGTACATTTTAGTGGGCGGAATGTTCAAGATTGCAAACCAGCTCACACCTCTACATGATCATACGAATCAGACACAAACAAATACACACACACTTGGTACGGACAACATAAAACGGACACTGCGCAATTCGTCTGCGCAGTACAACCACTATTTAAAATCATTTTTATTGTAGATATTACCGTGAACGCGCGAACTTCATCTTTTTAAAAATGACTATTAGACGAATAAATTTGAATTAATAAATAAATGTGAATATACAGTCCATTCCTCTTAAAACATTTGGAATTGAATACATTTTTTTAAAATATAAAATGGAATAGTTAGGTTACCATTACACTCAAAGTTTAGCGTAAGCAGCAAATTAAGCATGATTTAAAAAAGAACTATGGGCCAGGTAAAGAATTTACCATTCTTTCAAGAGAATGTATACTAACAATATATAAAATATATGTATAATCAAATAAATGTAATATAGGGGTGGTAAAGTGATGTATTCTGCGTCATTCGGACTACATCAGCGACCGTCACGGACACGGCCATTCGTTCTGCCCAATTTATTGCACCATATTTATTCAAGGTGCCCTCCAGCCGAATTGAAGAATTTAACATCAATTCGATTGTATATAATATATTGAACACCCAAACAACCTGCCAAGCAAAACCGAAACTTAATGTTCAATTCATTTATCATTCGAAACTCGAGTAACCCCAGCACAGACGAAATACATATATATATATATATTATTCGACTATATTCAACACGCAGTTGATGAACCCTTTTCATCGTGGCATCCCCTAAAACCCTCAGCTGACAAAATGATGATGTGTGTGCTTTGCGCATTGTTAGTCGTACATCCTGCGTTTTGGCGCATAATAATAATATGTTTTTATATAATGTAATATATATATATATATAGAGAAATATGGAAACGATATATTGTATTTTTTAATATTTCGCAGACGTGAACAAATTATGAGTGTTCTTTATTTTCAATATTATATTTTGCCCATGGAAAATCTGAAACTCACGCATTTCACATTATTTGAGCAAACGTGTGATGTATATAATATAATATTTGTATGCTTAAAGGGCTTAAAATGACCTTTTATTCACGTTTTCCGTGTGAAATACAGAGATACAAAAACGAACCCAAGCGGGTCGATCCGATTTTGACGGGTTAACTTTTTCCAAATGTTCATCATACACTGAAGCGCAACTTTTTTTTACAGGTATTCGTTGCAAGCATATTATATATATATATTATTTATATACATTTATTTTATTCATATACACAAATACACCCTTACAGATTGCAGACAAGGTGAAATGCCGGCAAAAAATAAATGCTGAGATGTCGTCTCGTCTCGATGCGTCCAGAGCTTTTTAACACCACAAGGCCGGCTTAGCACGTGCGGTGCACTCTTGATGCCCGTGCTCTACCAAAGCCATTATATGCAGCCTGTAGCATGGCGTTTGCGGTTTTTTGGTATACATTCATACTATGGAAATTTTAAATAAGCTTTTAGCCTTTATGTTTAATATATTATGTAGATCAGCAGATGCCAACGAATAAATTTTGAATTATTCTGTATCGGACGCACAAGTATTCGTATTTTATGGCGATATGGGACTATAATTGATGCCTTTTGAAAGTTTTAGTCGGTTCAACGTGTGACATGAGTCTTTCACCTGAATTACCTAAATGACTCCTGTTGCCAAACTATAATTCCAATCTCACGTGACTTATGATTTTTTTGACAGTAAAAATGAGAATATGTCTTTTTTGTATTCTAATTTGTCCTAAAAGTGATCAGATTGAGATAAAGGAGATGTAATTAAGTCACGGATTTTTTTTGTTTGACTTTTGATTTTTATTTTTTAGCTGTTATAAAATACATACATTTAATCTTCCTATATATCTATATATTATTATTTTTAGTTATAGGACATTAAGTAAAAAATATGTTTTGTTTATGTTGTAATAAAATCTGTAAAAAAATATATTATTTGTGTTTCGTTTTTATTTTTAATGATTTTAAAATTTTAGGAAAGATTCAATGAAGTACTTTTATTTTTATTAAAAAGTTTATTTGGAAATCGATCCACACTAGTTTTGCTAAAATTAATTAAAAGACAACAAAATTACCTGTATTTATAGTCATTGCTTATTTAAATCGGACATAAAATAAAAAAGATACAAACATTTTAATATATTAATCATGTTATTTAAGTATTAAGTCTATACTTAAACATATATTATCTGTAAACTTCATCTATTTAATTAAAAAATATTGAGTATCTTTGATTAATCACAATTTACCCAATTACAACCATTTTTAGATATTTTTATAGATAATTTAATTTTCTTCAAAAAAAATAAAAAATAATAAAGTGGATCGATTTGCATGAATATTTATTCTTCATACTATTAATAGATATCACAAAATTCATTTAATCGATTAGTGCTTATTAAAATTATTCTAAAAAAAAATACTGGAAACAAAAATTTGTTCTAAATACAATTATCTTACCAAACACAATGATCTTTTGTGTTTTGAAACACATTAGTTATTTGGACCACCATTATTTATTTAATAATTTTAAAGAATTCAATAAAATCAATTCCTAACAAATTACATAATAGTGAGATAATAAAACTCGAGCTCAAATTCAGACTCCTTGCGTATGAACGTAACGACCTAATTGTCTGAAAATCTTAAAAAAGTTCTATCAATAATTTTTTCAAATTTATTTAATAAAAAAATGTTTATTCAATTTATAAAAAAAAAATTACAGTCGTTATTGTACCCCTTTTTGAAGAACATTGTTGTGCAAGGGTTTCCCGGCTATTCGCTATATGTAATGTCAACAACTCTTGCTGATAGAAAAACAGTACATAATTTGTTAAAAATCAGTACATAAATCAGTATGATATTTAAATATGTAACAACTCTATTATGAATTTAGATTTTATCTAAAAAATTTCAATAACAAGTTTTCGACCACTTTAAAAGTGTGAGATTATGAATCTCGGTATCATGAAATAGTTTTTAGTACACGCTCAATTGAAAGTCCCTACCTTATACCTATATAACGATACAGCGTATATGTTTGTCCGGAATAAAAATCTAGACAGTTTAAGCTATATAATTTTTATTTTTGTATATATTACGCTATTATATTTTTTAAATTTATTTTTATTATTATTTAAATTTATTTTTTTACGATTGCAATTCTGATAGTGTGAGCGACATAGAGAGACAGCTAAAGAGAGAGTGATTAAGGAAATGTGTTAAAGATTGAGGTCAGAGAGATAAAGAATGAGAGTGATATAGTGTGTGAGAAAGATAGATGTTTTGATGCAATTATAATGAAATTACTCAACCGATTGCAATTGATTTCGTTAGACAATTATAAGGATTTTTAAAATTTATTTTTTTATTGAAATTTAATTTATTTTTATCTTATTTCTAATTTTTCTAAAGTGAGAAAGAGAGTGTAACGGAGAAAGTAGGAGAGAGTGAGTGTGATTTTTACCCTCTGTTCAATTAAATATATTTGTTATTCTATTTATATTATTATAATTCTTCGAAGATAAGATAAAATTTAGATTATAATTATTTAAATATATATATTTCACTTTTTACCAAAAAAAGTTAAAAAAGTTTTCCATTTATTTGGAATAGGCAATCTCAAATTTAATAAAGTTAAAACAAACATGTAAATGTCTTTTTTATTAAGAATTTTGATCAACACATTTAAATTTTATATATAGTTGAGCATTTATTTATTTTACATTTTAATCAGCGTTTTTTATATATGTATCATGTTTTTATGTTTTCATCCGAAACATTATGATTTTTTTAAACATTTTTTTTTAATATTGGCTTAATAATATGTTAATATGTTTTTATTTTTTTTATTTTTGGCAATCGAAATTCAAAAATTAAAAAGAAGTATAAACTCCAAAAAGGTGACCATTCTCAATATTTGAATAATTAATATTTTATAGTAAATTATAAATTCAAGGGACAAAACCTACCACTTTGTAAATATTTCTATTTTTTGAAATATTACATTTTGCATTAGTTAAAGTCTACCAATAAATATATCTAAATTTTATCTAAATTATATAATGTTTTGAATAAAATACACAAATAATTAATCAACCCTAAACAATGTTTTTCATATAAATTCTCAGCTCCCACCCACTCAACATTACCACCCCTAACTTTTTTTTGGGCAGCAAAGGTTTTCCTTCTTAGAAAGTAAAAAATGTATTTTTAAATAGAAATAAATAAAAAAAAATCCATTTTAAAAAAAGTTTAAGCAATTACAGTGACTTAATTTAGATTACTTCTACATTTTGAAACAATCGCAAAATACCTATTAGAAAATCTTATGTTAACACAATGAATGAAAAACGCACTAAATATGCAATGCAATGCAACGCACTCCAGGAATACCAACCAAAGTATTCGTTCAGCCCTCAGCCGCACACGCGTGCCGATACACACTACTTCAATATACGAAACGTGGTATAAACAACATAAATGATCGCGCCGCGATGATCGCGCACAGGATCGCGCGTGCCAAAGCGACTGATGCGCGTGCGCAATCACAAAACTTTTGCGTATTTTATGTTACACATACACACACAAAAGGACTTAGTTTGTCCGTCACAAAAATATTTTGCAATGCTCGCACAAATAAACGCATTCTCCAGGCTCGACGCTCTCGCGCAAATTCTGCTAAAGCTACGTAATTACAGTTTGATTGTAGCGCATTTCCGTTTTTTGTTCGACATCATTTTGCACATTTTTGGGAATTAAGTAAATGCCATTGGCGCAAAGGACATTGTTGAGTATGCGATGCGCTTATGTGCGTGCATTTGTATGCGTTTGAGTGCAATAAATAACTGCACGTCGTTTGGATGTAATTGAGCGCATTTTTAGACTCTGTCGCATTCGATTTAATTGGCATATATGGTTTTTGGATATTATATCGTATATACATTATTTATATATTTTTGTATGTATTAGAGGACTGAAATCATAAACATAAAATGAATCGTGATATAGTTCAATTTTTCAATAAACAATCAAATAACTTAAACTAAATGCATTTGTATTATTTATATATATATATATATATATATTCTATTACGTATACCTGGTAGACAAAGTCTCTATAAATAAACCTATATTCGTTCCATTAATTTACTATAATGTTGATTGATTCAAAGCATGCTCGTTGGAGATCGAACTAATGTAATAATAACTATTAGTATTTACTATAAAAATACGTTACCATCAGATAGTTCTATAAATGGATATATGTGGTTACTGCGCGGTGGTGGCCTTCTCTGTAGCACGGAACGCGCGCGCATGGTGTGCAATCGCCGACGCGCCGCGCCGCCGTTGCCAACGTTGTCGTCGCTAGTTTCTTTTAAATATGGCGAACATAGCAATTCAATTGATAAAGGCACAAATTATGTGTGTTTGTTGGTTTTTTTTACTTCTTACATCTCATATTATCGCGTTCGCGTGGTACTATAACTGTCTGAGCACGTGCGCGCACACAAACGCTGATCTTCCATTATAAATTAAGTCATAAAAAGTGAATTAACAAATAAGTGGATGCTTAAACTGATGCGGCATATCACACACACACACACACACACAGCATTGTTCTATGTATAATTCGTAATTTATATACGACTAACTCAAGCATTTAACATTTTAATGTACAAACGATGTAGGTGCATGTTGTTAGTATTTAAATTATGTAATTAATGTTTGGATTTACATTTTGATGAAAATTTGAGTAAAGAAATGTGTCAGCACCATTCGTTGTTAAAATATATTCGTCATCTTATTGGGATGGATAAATACTACTACATATTCACTAATATATAAACGAATTACCTGATGTGCTTAAAATGTCTTAAAATCTCTAAACTGCTTTTATTATGTTTAATATTTATAAGAAAATTTTATATAATATATGGTCTGAATTTATTTTCCAGCACGATCCTAAAAACACAAAACAAATATATGTACATATTATATAGCCATACATAATAAGTATATTAAATTAAGTCAGGAATTAAATAAATAAATAATTTATTATAGAAATAAATCGCAAACAAGCCTCAAAGTTTATTCATATATAATTTTCGTGTATTACATTACATAAATAATCGATTATTGTGTGATTGAGAGCGATCATACGTTTCAACGGCTCTTATACCACACGATATAAATACGCACTCACACATACTCACCGAGAAGGCTTGTAAAATATTGCACACACAGGTGTTGAATTTATGCTGCAGGTATGTCAATAAATAATGAAACACAGATATTCTACTATATATAGTTTTGTATCTATGTACAAACTTCTATATACAATAATAATTGTCGAACATTTTATGCGTTCCATATGTGTTGCGCACGCTTGTGTACTTGTGATGATATATTTATTAATAACTTTTAACTAAATTTGTAATTTAATGTAACTTCTGGACCAGTGTATTTTCCTAACATGCAAGCACATCTGTTGCTGCTGCCTGTATTGTAGCACCAGCTGGTTTCTCCGGATGTACCTGGAATAATAATGCTTGTTTAGTTAATAGTTATTCAATAAAAAAAATCTAGTCATTTTTATAAAAAAATTAACACATACATAATTCGTTATGTAATTATAATTAATCCGAGAAATACTCATAATTAGCAGTTGTCCGGCTCATAATAAATAAAATACTATAAAATATATATTTGCGCAATGATACAAAAACTCTGCGCTTTCCATATAAGTAAAAAACAACCAAAAATTGGCACACAACCAGGACGGCATGTAGTTTGTCCAACAAAAAATTATCCAATGACATTTTATCCCAAAAAATATGCCATGGCAAAATAAGTCAAAACAAATGACCCCAAAATAATATATTGGCGGCATTAAATAGATTCCAAAACATTTTCAGTACACAACAACAATCATGAGCTGCGCAAGCGCAGCACTCTTATTTTTTTTTAACAAAAACACAAAAGGAAGAAGAGAGAAAAGAGATATTGGGAGATATTTACAAGGTATAGTTTGCCTGTTATCCCATAATGCAATAATATTACCGTGAATTTGATGCCATAACTAAATTGCACTAACTTTTCAAAAATTTTAAACAAACCAAAATTCTATGCCCAAACATTTAATCCCAAAATTTTATTCCACGAAAAAGTTCACTTATAAGGTGTTTTTTTAATGCGGTTAGGGATAAAAAAAGCAAACATCATGATCTTTATTATATATAGGTAAATTAAATTCAAGATTTTGCTAGTCTGGTAAATTAAATTCTTTTTGCGCGCTGCTGCGCGCACTTCTTTTTGCGCCTCGCGCTGTTTTTATTAAAAAAAAAAAAAAAAATCTGATATATGAACTGACATAACAAGAGTTGTGCGCCGAAGTTTCTATAATAAAAATGTTTTTGGGGTAGAATGTTAGATTTTGTATTTAACAATACAATTATGGCGTATTTTGTAAAGGAACATTTATAGCTGAAATACTTTGTATCTATAATATTTTAACTTGTGATCTCAATTAACCAGCTTCTATAATTCGTCTTGTAATTCAGTCATTTATTTTATATAAAATGCACCTTTCTTTCATATTAATAATTACTTTATATAAAGTTATTGCCATAAATTTCCTAAAAATATAGGTTTACATCGGTACATTTCTATTTCAAATTGCTTTGACTTTTAAAAAGTTGTAAAATTTCTTCAATGAAAGATGTAGGCTTTAAACTATATTTTTTTTATATATTATCTTTAATTTAAAGTTTTTAGATATTATACTAGATTTTATTTCATTAGAAAACAAAATTGTTTTAAGTAGATTAGTTTAATTTAAAAGGTAATACAGCACTTTTAACAAGAGTTGTTCCCTTTTATTCACGCTCTAAATATTTATGGATTTTGTTCTGTTATATAAAAAAATAATTTTATTGTTCCTAAAACTTCCTGACATCGCTTACCATCTATTTTTGCATTGCTCTTGTGTAATTTTGTAATAACAAAACGAATGGCTTAATATTTTTCAAATGTTATAAATGTTTAGTCCCCTTTCGAGTCGATACAACGTTGACAACGATCCAAAAGGGATTAGAATGAGCTTTCGAGGTCAGTCACGGAATAGCCTTCAGAGTTCGCCTCACGGCTGCCTTTATTGTGTCCACATCTTCAAAATAGTATCCTTTCAGATGCATTTTTAGTATTGGGAATAGGAAAAAGTCGCACGGAGCCAAATCAATCCGGTGGGTGGCCAATTACAGAAACATGTTTTTGGGCCAAATAATCGCTCACACGAATGGCATTTTGGGCGGGTGCGTTGTCATGCAGCAAGGTCAATCCCCCCGATTTTTGATAGCTTAAGGTGTTTGAATGGAACGTTCGTCGTCTTAAATAGATTCCCATCCGTCTTGAAATCGTTTGTGCCACAGAAAAGCAGTTGCTCTTGAACAACAATCACTCCCAAAAAAAATCTTTCATATTTTCGATCGATTGCGAGGCAGATGTGTCAAGTTTGTCATTATATTTAATTACAGCTTTTTGTTCCATGATGTTTTAACGACTGCGATATTATATGTGTATTACGAGAACAGTTATAAATTTGATATTTTGAAATATTTATTTAATTGTTTTCCTGGTTGGTATTTTTGCAACTATTATAAATTTGTTAAGATGGCAATATGATCGTTTTAATATTACAAAATTCAGGAACTGGTTTAGACATAAAACAACAACAATAAAAACACTGTTTTAAGGTTTTCTTGACCATTAACTTGATTAGATAAACTGTAAACATTTTTTTAATTTTCCAATTTATTTTAAATTGATTAAAATTTTCCTGATTGAGGCTAAATAAAAAATTTAGATACGCATTTTTTTTAAATAAAAATTACATTTGTTCCTTGTCCAGTGAATGGAGATTAACAGGCATTTAAATATAATATGTGGTTTCGTGTTATGATTTGTGTTTTATTATTTTTTTGATAGCAATTCAGTTCATGTATAAGATGCATAAGTTGTTTGTAAAACGTTATTGTAGATTTTATTACAAAAAGACTGAATAAACGTACCAAAAAAATCGAATAAAAATATATGGTGATCAAAAAAAATCTAAGAAATAAAAAATATTGATCATTTGTCAAAATTTGATAAAACACAATAAATCTAATGAAATTAAAAAGTTTAAAGCTTCAAATAAAAAAGGTTTCATTCAATGTTTTTATATAAAATTTTTATTAACCGTTGAAGTCTAAATGCCCAATAGTTTTGTTGAAAAGTTCCAAAAACATAATGGGCAGGTACATATCGAGATTGGTGCCAAAAATGTATACCATGTAATATGCAAAAAAATGTCATTGCCACATCATTGTGTTTGATATGTGTATTTATTTTTTAAAAAAATGTCATACGTGACAAAGATTTGAGACTAAGTTAGGGTTTTGCATTTTTGTGGATATCGAGCCACTGAGAAGAAAAACTTTAAAATTAAACTTTTGCAAGCAATGAGTGCAACATTTAACAGTTTCACCCCTTAAACCAGTTTTCCCGAAAAATCACATTTTTATGTTTTCAGTTGGCATTTTTTCAGGTCATAGTACTGCATTTTCGGGGTAAAACTTTTAGAATCGAAAACGATTTTTTTTGGTTAAAATATTTTTCAAAATTTAACGCCAAAATACCTTAAAAATGTAGCATTTTATTTTACAATCTAAAACGTCTTTTGTATTTGCCTACAATATTTTGAATCCACCGTTCTTTTTATGATATTTTTTTACAGAGTTATTGATTTTTTTTCTTCTGCGATAAAAAATAAAATAAGAACTAAAAATAAACGTTTGATCTAAATTAAACTATGCAAATATGCAAAATAAGAAAAAAACATTATATACAAAAATCTGCCTTATCCTTTACAAAATGGTTGCTCAAGAATATAAAGCTCGAACTTTTTTTGATTGCCCTATTTATTACATATTATATCTATATACTAATATGTACATGCAGAGATTATATTTTTTATTCAATGCTCACCTGATTTTGGTATTTTATCAGATAAACTCAACAGACTTTGACGTATTAACAAGAGCGCCTACCTGTTACCTGTGCAGTGCGCTGCTGTCGCCCGAAGATCCAAATTAACTTTTGAATTTTTAAAAAGTTCTGCGTTCTGCGTTCTTCAATTACCATAATTAAAGACGACTGCGCGCGCGTGCAACTCGGAATTAAACTAATTTGCAATTGAAGATAATTTTCGAGCGGTTTCTTGCGCGCATTTCAGTTTCGGTGTCTATATTTTCAATAATATATTTTGTATGTATATTTTATATATGTATAATGTTTATATAATATATAAATGCATAAAAGTACCGCAAAATTAAACGTTCATCTTGCACACACACACACAGACACAGGTATACCGGCAATGAGGCAATAACAAAAAGAAGTCGTGTAATTCAAACAACAGCGCGTATAGCTTATATACATTTAAAGCTTGTGTGTATCGATGAAGCCAATCTGCCGACACAATAAGCTAACATTTTCTTGTTTATTAAGTTTTATAATGTGCTTGCGTACACAGAACACGCAAAATCACTTCTTCTCGCTTTCGCTCTTCGAGAAGGCAAAGCGCGCGCGCACGATCTTCTCCGGTATACAACTAAGATCACCGCATGTGCGCGTGCGCGCTTGGATACTGGGGTTACTTTTGTGTGCCTTTGCAAACACAATACGCTATATAATACAAACGTTCTCACGGTATATACCGACAAGAGCGATCGCTTGCTGCTGGTTTTTTAAGATGATCTACATTTCAGCTATTTATGCGTGCATTCGCGCCAGCATGACGTGTGCATTTGGAATATTCATAAATAAAGCGTTCGCAACATTATTATAGTATAAAATAATATGTCAGTGGAATGAAAATCTCTTCCCCGATAGGCAAGCTTTATGTTTGCGTAGACTTGACGTACATGGTTTGAAAACCCAAGAGATATGGCTGAAATAAGCCATAAAAGCTCAATACATTTAAAATTTAAGTGACATATGCAGCAGTCTTTCAAAAACATAAATCTTTTATCAGGTTTATTCGCAATGGCAAATTGATAATGATTGATTTAATATTGAATCGGGTAACACCGTATGTTAAAAGCGATTTTTTAAATGCGTAATAAATTAAGAATCTAATAACATCTCAAGATTTCATTGGTTCAACACGAACGTATAATTGTTATTAGGCCATCCGTAGAATCATAAAATATGCGATTTTGTCTAGTCTAGTAGAAAATTTTATTGGACCGCTAGAGCTCCTGACCATATAAACTGGAGGAGGGAAGTTTTGCAAGCGACAGCCAAGACCCAGCTGGGTTGTAGTGCCACATGAAAAAGAAGAAGATGAAGAAGTAATATCAATTGTCTCAATCGTAATTGGACTAAGAAAGGTTCAAGCAACATCATTGGCCCTAAAAAAAGTGAAGGTTAATAACGATTTTCCTTACCTAATATATAGTATAACTATATATTATAACACATATTTTTATTAAATTGCCGCTTTTACTTAGTTAGCCATGACTGCATCTAAATCCATATTGAGAGGGGATAGGGGACCGTCTTACAGAGACTAGTCCAGCACGTAGGCTACCAGGAGGGCCCATTGTACTATAAAAATCCATATTAATAGAACACAATAAAAAAATGTTCGTATTGAAATAACTTGTCCGTCCAAATTCAAATCCAAAAATCTCAAAATCCGATAATCTCAAACGCCAGATAGCCTCAAAACCAAATTATCTCAAACCCACGATAATAATATTTTCGTACATACATTCACCGAACTAAAAAATAGTAAATTGGTACTATTCTTTAAAATATTTTTAGTATCAATTTGTAACACGTTATAGTTACTATCAAAAAAAGTTCTCAATAATTCACTTTACAGGATAACTATTTACAAAGTATTTTTTAAAAATAGAAATATAACCTTCTTCTTTAAGTGAATTTTATTAACGTTTACATATATATTTTTCTTATTATTTCAATGAAGATCTTTGATCTTTTCTATAAACCAATTTTCAAACCTAATATTTTTTT
>JAAAKO020028229.1:0-13735 GCA_010015015.2 Bolitophila cinerea
ATATATAAATAGAAAAATCTGTTCTCTCACACACACATACACGCACGCACGCCTACGTATACACTATACACAACCAAATAATGCTGTTGCTGTATTATATCTAAGTTAGGGAGAACTGAGTACGAAGCCCCGAACGAACGTTGAGCAACTTTTCGCTCTATATGTGTGTGTGTGTGTGTGTGTGTGTGTGTGTGTGTGTGTGTGTGTTTGTTCATGCGATTTTCCGTATCGATCTAAATGCCACACCCGCTTTCCCGCTTTTCTATTTGCACCGACAAAGCGTGGGGTTTTTTTTACTATATTATATATATACGATAATATACGTATGTATATATATTATTGTGTATAAAGATTCGCTCGTTTAGGTATAGTATATACATTTTTTATTAGACACATTGTGAAAATAAGATAATGTTATAACTGCGTATGGAGGTGTAACGTGAAGCATTTTCAATTTGGCAAGCTGAAAATGGATGTGTGTTCGTTTTCCACGGAAAACGGTGGGGTGTGTTTGTGGAAAGGGGTGCGGCCGCTATATAATGCTTAAAAATCTATACTCTTTTATAAATATATAGTATACATTTCACAAAATGCTAATAATACATACTATATAGTATAATTAATTTGAGTCACATAAAAAAACTAAACATTTTGGCATGCTGTTCGTCTATTAGTTACAACAAGCGAGCGAATCTCCGCAGTTTACTTTGCCCACATACATATACTCAACTCAGACTCATGATCATATATACACTTACACATACATACAAATACACAAACACACACATACTCCAACACAAACACTGCGGGTACGTGTGCGTGGGTTTGAGTGTGGGTGGGCTCTGTGCGCACACACAGATACGAACAAACAGTTACAATTTAAGCTTTAAGCTCTTCTGGGCTGCGGAAGAGTGATATAAATGTGTATAATTGAAGAGACACAAAGTATGTGTGTATTTGTATAGCTGTATAATATATCTATAGAGTTTTATATGCGCGGGGGGGGTGGGGTGGTGCGAGAATGTGAACTGCGCAGCGCTGTATTTAAAATCGTGAATCTGCGCGCGCGGAAACTTGCAACATTGCCAAGCACCTTTATCGCAACCACCCTCGCAAGTTTCAACATATATTTCTCTCTATATATATATGTAATATGTATACATACAGAGAGCATATATAAATACATGTACGACGACATACAGAATACACTCTTCTATACATGAGTGCAAAAAAGGAGTAATAGAAAAGCTTTGTGTACGGAAAGCAGGTGGATATGGCGCACCCAGAGGTTGCTGTATATGTGGGGTTGTCGAAATGGACTATTTTATTTTACCGTTAGCGCATATATATATATATATAAATGTATACTCATGTTTTCGCGTCTTTGCGTCTTCTCAATCCTGTGTAATATATTGTATGTCATATGAATATATGCATATATATTGTATATATATATATTCGAAAATATATTCACAGTGCAAACATAATCTGCTTTTGTATAAATATGTTTTGTTCGAGAGCACCGAAATACATGCGAATCCGCTCGTCGCTTATTTATATTTTTCGTGTTGTTTGTATTGTATTTTTAAGCATAAATATATTCACATATATATATGCTATACAAACTGAGTACTATATGTGGTGCATATATATTTCACATACACAATCACACGTAAAATAATACTTGCGATGACATTCAATGTGGTGCTTGAAGTATACTGTATATACGTATACTACTCGTATATACGAGTTAGCTTTGGAGCGCAGGCGATTAATTCAAGTGTCTCTCGACGGTATTATACAAATTCAACGAAGAAGCCCGCGATATTGAAACAAAGACAAATTGGTTTAGTGAATCTTATTTATATGTATTTTACACTGTATATATATATATATATATATATGACATAGGTATATAAATACTTTGTTTAACTTTAAAAAGAGTTTAACAAAGCCAAACTGGATCAGATATTTTTATTCGAGAATCACTGCACTTTGATCAGACAAACCGACTTGGTCAGGTTTATATTCTAATGCCAAGTCTTTCTAGTCCATTAGAGCCTGTATTTTCGCTGCCAACGATATTGACACCATAATGACTCTGTCTCAATTTTATAACAGAGAATGAAGTTGGAAAATTTGGAACATAAAAACAAACAAATGGGTTGCGATTACTGAGCGCATCGTTAAAAGGTCTTGAAAAAATACATAGCAAATTATGACATCAAGGGTAGAAGGTGAAAAATTAAACCTGGAACACTTTGTTCAAATAAAATGACGTTTGGATGACGGGTTTTATTTCCGTCTTGATTTCGGTCTTATATGTGTATCGTTTTGGACATATATGGCCGATGGGATCGAAGGTCTTAGGTGAAAAATCAAACAAAGGAATGTTTTGTTTAAAATGAAAGGGATGATATAAAACCCATTATCATAAATCCATGGGTTTTATGTCTTATTTGTCTTGGGCCTTATATACGTTTTGTTTCGAACCTAAGGCCAATGAGATTTATGTCCGCTTGCACACATGGCACATGGGTTTTATATCAGTATGTAAGCTTTTGTCATTTTATCAAATGGACCGGAAATATGTGCTCAGGTGGATGATATATAGCCCACAGACATAAAACCAATATATAAACGTTTAAATTTATTTAAAAAAATAAAAGAACCTCGGTAAGCTACTCGTGGGACTCAAATAAAAACTTATAATATCAAAAGCACAAATTAACAAAAAACGACTACTATAAACAATGACGGACAAAGTATGACAAAGGATACGAACGCTATAGGTACTAAAAGGTGGGTCGGCAGTCACTGCTGACCCATTCTTGGCTGCACACAAGATCCGGGGAAGTAGTGTAGAGGGTAGTGTCCAAGCTGCACCCAGGCAACTGGGTAGTGCTGGTGGCACTGCCGGAGCAGATGTGAAGAAGGACGCGGTAGGCAGTACAGGGACCGGTGATCCCTCAAAGGCTCCGTGGGCAGAATGAGGAGACGACCAAACAATCCTTTGGTTGGAACTGGTTTACCAGGAATTATCTTTGGTTATGGTCGGGGTGGAATAGGTGGTACCAGTAAGTGGTGAGGACAATACAAAAAGCTAGGGCAGGGTCTGTTTAGAATCTAAAGAAAAGCGGATGATGAGAGATCTGGAGGAGAACACTGAGAGAGAGGGAGACGAGTGCCCCAACAGACACAAAAACCGCTGCAATCAAACGGCAACGATTGGACAAAAGTCCGTAAACAACAGGACCTTACGAAAAAAAGCTACTTATGGCGGATTTGAGAGTTGTAGTGGTCAACAGTAACCAAAGATTACCGTAAAACAGCTGGAGTTTCTGCACCAGCGACTAAAGGAGACTGTTATATCTGCATGGCCGACCGTAACTGCTTTCGACCAGAAATGCTAAGTTCCAAACTCCTGCTAAACCATTTATATGTGTCTTTCAAAAACATGGATACAAGAAGGTGGCTTGAGACAAACGTGGCCTATGTGAAAGGACGATTGTGATGGAGCTGACCTAAAGGTACGTGGACGAGGTTCCTTCGGACAAAAGTATTTTTTGACTATATTTTGCTTAAACGTCAGTTGCCGGATATTCCAGAGTGGACTTGTATTAATCATAAATTTCTGGATCAAAATAAAATCAAAATTCTCTTCACTACGGATGTAATCGTTCGTATATATACAAATAAATAACAAACATAGAATACAATCAAGTTAAAATTAAAACCAGGGAATTGGAGCGGTAAAAAATATCTCCCAAACACGCTCCGCTCCTCTACAACTTAAATCGTGCTTCGCTACGTCGCTCCTACTACAAATTTTCGCTCAGCTTTATATAAAGTTTTTTATTCGTTTCCACTATGTATCTTCACTAGATTTGGAAATCCAGTTGCCAAGGCATGGCACCGCTAGGCAACAGACACGTATTGAACTGTCAACTGCCCAAGCGCAGAAATTCCAGGAAAACTAGAATCTTAATAAAACAATATAATCATCCGAAAAAAAAATTACCCAAAACCAATAATTCCATAAAACGAAATCCTAGTTTTATTATAATTTTAATAAAATACATCGAAAAAACCCGTCATAGTCATTTCATGATACCTCAGCCGTAGTTTCTCATTAGGGTTTTTTTAGTATTAAATCTTAACTAGATTTTTGTAAAATTGCCCTTTGTGTTACATACTGCCAATCGGGCGGTATTTTAATTTCGACAGGTCATTCACGAAAAAAACTTCTTTTATTTTTTCTGAGTATTCGATTGTTACTTATTATTCTTATGTAGTAATTACTAGGAATGAAAACTATGAGGTTAAGATTATATGAGGTTAAGATTATTAGGGGACTATATCATTTCTGAAATGTGATATCTGGAGGATCTGCATATTCGGATCCATTGTTATCCTCCGATCAGGTTATGATCTTATATTTTATTCTACATATCTCTATATTGTGGCTGCTCTAACTGCTTAAAAAAACCTGTGATTTTCTTCTCCTGGCCGCTGTGCAGTGAAGTGATAATATTTCCAACGTCAGGTTGTGGTAACTCGTTAGACCCATCTTCGGTAAGAAGTCTGGCTAACCTCTTCATGAGGATGGCCGACATTTTTTGTAGCCTGATTGTATTGGAGATTAGCTCAGTCCATCAGGGGTCCCAGACTCTCGGGTACCCAAGTAACAACTTTCTGAAAATAGCAAAAAAAACAGCAGAAACAAGCCAAAAAGAAGCTAAAAAACAACGAAAAGCAAGGAAAACATAAAAATAATACAACAAAAAAATAGTTTTAACTTCTTTTTCTTCCTTCGCTAAAAATCCTCTTTTATAATGTTTTGTAATCCCACAATATTTAATAGAAAATATTAAATTTCAAAGTAATGTTGGCTCAGGAAAACATTGTTTAAAAAAAAATTACGTTCTGGATTTTAACATTAACACCTTTTTTGCATATCACTGACATATGACAGTAATTCGTGACCCCCTAAATAGGTTTCTATTAAAAAATACTTGTTATAAAATCAACGCAGTTAGCATGTTTTTTTTGTAATAATAGACCAGTCAGAGCTATGTGCGACCCTTGTCTTGTTGGAATCGGGACTCAAATTGTCACATCAGATGCGTCGGGAGGCTTTGCACCAGACGAGTGCGTCGCCAGTTCCCTTTCGGGAACGCCTCACTTTCCCACTTACCGTGGCTCTGACTCAGCGGATTGGGCCGGTATTACTCAAGTCATAAAAAATGTTTATATAAAAAAACATAAAAGACAAAAACATTTAAGTGTATTCACGTTAAAAATTTGATCAATTTTAGCGATTTACCAAAAAAATATACAGTACCAATTTTTTATTATCCCAAGGTAGGATGTTATCACCCACATAAACAGCTTGTTTACAATTTAGAACAACACGCATTCGCTATGCCAGAACGAATTGATGCACTCATTTGTAATGTTACTTGGACATCGCTTATGAAAGATGGATTTATCCAGATCAATAATTACCGATTTCATTACCGATTCGTTTGAGTTGGAAGTTGGATCTACACAAATTCTGGGAAGTCGATGAATCATCGGAAATTTATCGCTTACCATTTATCAGGAGTGGGTCGAAGATAATTTTCTGATTACTTTTAAACGTTACTCATCGTTACTCATATTCCGCCTAAGGCAAATAAACAACCTGCTAGTCACTCACAACGTGTAGCACATAATCGTTTTCTTGCTTTGGATGCAATGATGATTGAGCGGCGACTCAAATTAGCCGTCGAATATCGCGAATTTAATCAGGACTACTATATATCAATTCTAGTGATATGATACTTGCTTGCAATATTCCATCCGGTTCCATCGGAACTGAGCTTTTCATATTCCATATCGTCCACTAAGGATAAAATACTCCTTTCATTTTTTTTTCTCAGGAATGAGATAAATGTACATAACCATATCGTACAGAAATAAACATAACTGCATCATTAAAAAATGGCCTCTCATCAATGATAGGAGTATTTAATCCTTAGTCGACGATATAATGAAAAATTCAGAGCAATATTTGATGGGTTCTTCCAGCAATTCCTGGTGCCAAGATCCAACCAGATATTGGCGAAATGTTTTGGCATTCTGTATGCATCCATTGGGATTGAGTGCCGATGTAATAATAATATATACAAGTTAAATTTGATCCCAGCCAGTGGAATTTTAACGTATTCTATATGGTGTGAATCAACCGATCAACCGATACGCGAACATGCGTATATTTCCATGTTGATGTTCGAGCAATGATCAAATGAGCTATTTAGGCTGCCGATATAAATCACCCTGCATCGTCTGTAGTTTTATCCCAAATGTATCTGGACTATTTCTGTAAAAGACAGTTACAAGGATCTTGCAACCAAGTGAATATTATGCTAGCTTCTGGTGAATTTAAATTAGCTTACTGGAAAACCAACCATCATGAAACGTAGAGAGATGTTGATGGACAACCAAATAATCATGAAGTGGAAGGCAATTTCAGGAATGGTTTGGTGTCCGAATCTTGACACTATACATATTAAAACCATTTTTTTGACGAATTCCAAATGGATAAATTGACCAAAAATTTCAAAATTTCACGAGTGGTTTGTTAGCTTCTTTATTACATGAAGGTAAGTATTATATCTTCGGCCTTAAATTATAGGTCTACTTACAACAAAAAATCGAAAGTTTTTGTATTTTTGAAATAGAAAAAAACTGATAATTTAGCTTCGTTTCCACTATTCAGTTTTTTTATTGGTTTTAGACCTCTGATTTGAGACCTACTATTATCCAACTGCACATTGCACAATGATAGAAATCATTCCATACTGCAATCATCAAGATCAATGATTTACACATTCCGAGATCGAATGGTTCCTTCAAAAATGCCAGGAAAGCCAGTAAAGGACTATCATTGAATCTGTCCAGAAATAAACAGAAATGTTTGGAAGCCTGAAAGCTCTTTTCGCTTACTGCCAAAGCTCGACACTGCACCAAGTAGTTCCAGACAAGAAATCGTCTGGATTTTAGTAGGTGCAACACAGATTTTTGATGTTATTAATCTCTTTGAAATTTTACCGTCTACTGTTTTCACTCGTAAATAATTACATGCGCCATTATCACGTTCTGATGCGTCCATCAAAGTATGTAAATATACATACATTAATTTCATATAACTTTATATTACATAAAATGGCCCATTCGGCCAATTGATCACATTTACCTATATTACCCCTATAATATAGTCCATTAAATCCATTCAAATATATATCATATATAAGTGTATACAGTATATTTATTATATTGGATGAAATGATCGCAAAACACACCTCATAAATCTAATCAAAATTTAATCAATATTGCGCAAATTCCGACCTAACCTTAAACGCACAGATTCCGACAGACAGAAACAACCAAAACCATAAACATAAATTTGTACACACACGTACACAATGAACGATATGTATACGTATTATATATATATATATCATATGTACGATATTATGTGTATTGTAAATCTATATATAGAATATAATATATATATATATATATATACATTTTCAAGACGCACTCGAGGTAGCCCCGAAATTCCCAACGACAAATGACATCACGTTCCATTATATTCCCTTATGCCAATATCTATTTAATTCATTTCGAGACGCAGGCATCCATTTTATTACATAATAATACAAATATATGTGTGTATACACATACGTACATCAATGTATATACAATATACTCGTGATATAGTATACACAAGTATATACATGGTGAATTATATGTGTGTATATGTCGTTCAACATAATCCGCATCTATACGGGTAATATGATGTGTCTGTACGTAAACGACATATTTCTCCTATACTCGAACTCCAATTCCCATCCTTCCAGACTGATGTACATTGCAAAGTGGCACATTCTGTCGATTTCGCATATAATACACAGACATAGATGTATACTACTATATATTACTATAGTACATTACACATTTATATTGCACACAGATAGTGTGTGTACAAGGATACGGGGATGTAAAGAAGTTGAGAGTGCACACGTATACACAAAACACATATGTATATGTATATATACACATATATATACGTATATATGTGTACAATCACAATGTACAAGTACGTACACATTCGGCCATGTTCAATGGGCAAAATGTCAGCGAATCGTTTTAATATGCAAGACTTTACTTAGCTCTATTTGAGTTAAGTATACTTAGAGATATATACATAAGTTCTGGAACATTATATCCAAAGTGCTCACCAAATACATGCATACATATATAAAGTATATACATTACAAACATATATAATATACATTATTATAGATACATATATTTATATAAATACAAATCTTTAAGTATATATTACTCTTAAGCACACGATAAATCTACATCAGTTCAAAGAGCAGAAATATGATTTATGACAAACACTTCACGTAAAATCATGCTGTTCAAATGTTGATCAATGGCACCACGCCACTTATTTTTGCTGATAAGAAAATAAATACACATATTCATTGCGTATATACACATATTTATATAAACATATTTATTTATATTTTGGATATATGTAGATAAATCAAATACTTGCAATATCTCGTCATAAAGTGAAGGGCTTCAGTTTTTTGTTCAAAAAATGTGTGTAATTGTATATATTGTGGGGTTAAAATGAATCAGCATCCAATGGAAGAAAAATTATAGAGGTTACATTATATTCAATAATAATAAATAAATGTCTACGTCGGGATGTCCTTAGCTGTATTATCCTACCACCCGCTATGTGTTAGGCGTAATTATATGAACAGTGGATCTGCCTCGCAGTAGTTCTTAGAGCGTTTTCTTGGTTGTGACACTGTGTGGAAATATGTCCGATATCCAGGCTTTAAGCTCTTTTATAATAGTGTTTTTACCGTATACATAACCCAGTTTATCCGTTTTTTATTTTGACTATAGTTCATTTAACTTCTCCAGGTAACTGTCGTCTACTCATCCTCCTGAGGCCGATCTTTCAGATGCGTATAGTCACCATAGTGGTCTCCTGGTTTTATTTGCAAGTAAGGAGGCCATGCGCCTGGTACAGGTCCTTATGAGATTCTGTGCTCAGAGTCAGATCAGTTTAAGTCAGGAATGTTTTATCTGAACCTATACGCTGCCAAATTAATGGTGCCAAAACATTGAGCGTACCTTGTACTATCAAGATTTTAACGGGACGAAGGCGTCTGCAATATTATCATAATAACAATTTCTACAAAATACCATAATTATATAATAATATAATAATTCAAGATTTTACACCAAATCTATTTAAATTAAAGATTTTACACCAATATAATAAAATTACAAATAAAAAAGAAAAGTATATATAAAATCTCATGGGGTGGGTTTCAACCCCCAAACCCCCTCCCTACGACCTTGATAGATGTATCCGTTGCCTCTTAAGAAAAACATAAAAAAACACCAGAATTGCAGATAGAGCCTATTGAATATAAGCCCTCGATATATTATACACATTGCATATTATTTTAACTAAAAATATTGTACTTCAGGGTTTTTGTCATCGTTATGTTTTTATTGAAAATATAAACGGTTATATAAATTGCGTAAAAAAGTGTTAGTAAGTGTTAGTAAATATTTTTTTTTTAGTTATTAGCGTGTTATTGTTGTTGTGAGGCGATAATTCTTAAAAAGACAAATGCTTGCTAATGCAGCAAAGTATATAGGTATTTAAATACCCACGCCATAAAATGTTACATGTAGCCGATGTGATTTGTGACAACCAGGAGATTTTTTCATTTAGGCAACACTTAATTTTATTTGTGTCCAATTTTTCAGGGTAATTTCCGAACAATTTTTCCTACTTTGTAAAATTGCTGACGTTTGATCTTGCTGTCAAGGCATAATACTATATGACCTCAAAAAAATGTTTGAGTAATACAATCCTTCCTCTAAAATCGCGATACTAGCAAGGGAAGAGGGTTATTGCTTTGTTTTCAAAGATTGCTCTATTTTTGGGTGTTTTTTACACAATAGGGCAAAATGGGTTAAGTTCGGTGATAGACCAGTAATAATGACCTTTTCGAGTTGTTTGATATTTTTAAAACAACCTAACAAAATTGGAAAAAAGGTCAAAATTTGTGAAAAAACTTATAAAATATGTGTTTTGCTTTTAATAAGAAATCAAAAAACTGTGATTGGCGAATATTTAAAAGTCTTTAGCTCTATTGAAAAATATTTTTAAATTTTTAATTCCTTTTGACAATTTTTTATTGTCAATACATTATTTATTTTTTTCGAAGCTTTCATCTGGCATCTCTGCAGCTAATTCTTTAGTATAATATTAAACTGAAACCAAAATTTATTTAAAACGAACCCTAATCTTATTCATATAGTTAAACCAGTAAAATATCCGAAAAAATCTGAATTCGACTAAGATTTTTCACTGACGATTTTTAAATGGTTCACTAAAACATTATCTTTTAATATTATTTATAATTACAAATTTGTATCGATTAATTTAATCGATAAAATAAAATCAAGTGGTTTGAAGTGCATACACAAAAATATGCATTCACTGGAAAATCTGGACCCAATTATGTTTTTATGTTTTGGGTTTTGTATGTTTAAGGATATCATGAGTGCATCCATTGTTTCTATATAAAATGTGTATGTATATACATAAAACAATGATAACAGTTTTTTTTATAAATAAAAAAAACGATTTTAAAAAATTAGACGATAACTTGATAATGTGTGTGTTTTGTTATAAAGGTATGTATCGCTAGAATTCTCCTGAATAATATGTCACCACGATATGACCATTTATATAATTTTAGTCATGTACGATGACGACTAGAACCATCAAAAATTTTAAAAATTCAAAAAACCACCGAAATTTTGCAACTGAACCAGACTTTCCGTTAAAAAAACTAATGCCGAACGTAATTGAAGCAATAATAATTATCGGTAAATTTAAAGTAGAAGATGTGCTGATTTCGCGTGTTCATATGATTCCTACCAATTGGCTCTTCAATTTTAAGTGACTGCAGTTTCCAATGCGCCTTGCCATTGCAATCACGATCAACAATCACAATCACAAGCACAAGGATAATCGCTAAGTGTTGCTGGATTCAATTTGAAAAATCAATGTTTTACTTGTGGAACGTCCTTGAGTCTTGGTTCCTTTATTGCCACATTTAATTAAAAACAAGGAATAATTTTTGTTAGTTTTTTTGAAAACTGATCTTTCTTGTCTTCAAGTATCACATGTCTTTAATTTTAAAGTATGAAGTTCATTCATGCGGTTTTGGATATTTGTTTTCCTGAGGGTTTGGGGTATGCCTATAGCAGATAAGAGAGGCTTCTGATCCTTTACGTGCCAGTTCATCGGCAATTTCGTTTCCCAAAAATCCAGAATGGCTTGGGATCCATATTAACTCGATAGAGTTATGTTGGTCTAATAGGTTAAGAGTTAGTTGGCAGTCCTTCACTAATGCCGACCAATGCATGTAATTCGGCTTGAAAAACCGTAGCAAATTTTCCCAATGGGTAAAGACATTTATGTTTTTATTTTATGAGAAGATACCTGCACTTGAGTGATCAACCATTCTCTATCTGTCAGTGTAAACAAGAGTGCTCCAAAGGTTGGCATTGGTCTAATTATTACTATATATGTACATATATAGATGCAGTACTTTGGGAGATAAGCTCCATGTTTTCCCAAAAGCTCTGCGGTATTGTAGAAAGTTTTTAGACAATTATAAGTTTTTTTCTCCAATATTAAAGAGAAGACAGAGTTCAATATTACCCCCACGATATTTGATTTCTAAAGTCAATTGTAGGTCTTCATTAGTTTTTACAAAGTTTATATTTTCTTTTATGGGGAAATGGAACCAATGCTGTTTTAGACGTATTAACCGACAGTTGGTTTTTTATACACCGACTTTCTACAATAGATAGTGATTGTTACATTATGTTAATTATATCCTTACCTGATATAAAGATCGAAAGATCATCAGCAAAGCCGTTTGTAAAGTAGCCTAGGCTGTTCAATTTATGGAGTAAGCCATCAATTACTAGGCACCACATGAGGGGTGAAAGTATTCCACCCTGTAGACAGCTTTGATCAACTTTAGCTTATAAACTTACTCTTTCGAGTCGCAGCAAATTGTGCGATTTGAAGCATGTTTATTATCCAATTGACCAGCATGTTGTCGATTCCAAATCCCACAGCTGCTACTTTTATGGCACAAATATGTAAGAAGACAATACTTAATATTTTAAATTTGTTAGAATACACCTGGCAGGGATAATGAAAATATTTCATATTTATAATATTTTTCCAGTTGAATGTTTCAATAAATTAAAAAATGTTTCAAAAATGTGACGATATCTAATGGACCATTTGCAATTTAAAAAACACACAAAATACGTTGAACATTGATACATTGAAAGCATTAAATAATGATAAAGGCAGCATCTGAAATTGTTTACTATTTTTTTATTAGTTTTTAATGGTATTACAAAAAAATCTTGTTTATAAATGTATTTGATAATATATTGATTTACGTTTAGTAGGCTGAGGTAAAAAAGTACTAATAATATTGATTTTGGATGCCCTTTGAATTTGTGAAACTAATTATTTTTCTTTTTCATGTGGCACTAAGCTGTACAAATGTATTATGTGTATTTTAACATATAATGGATGCTTCCTCTGATGTTTCTGTATTAATATAAATCACTTAAAATAATCCTTACAACTTTTGGCCAAAATGTTGTTCTCCATAAATAAAAATAAGTATAAGGTCAGTAGGAAAAAAACATAATACTATATATGATGTATACTTAGCATCAGCATATACATATAAATTTAAAAACACCTCTCGCACACACAAACACTATCAAATGCACCTTTCAACATAATTCTGACCCACTCGTGTGGAAGAGCAAAGTACTGTGTACCTCAAGATATACAACCGCTCGTGTGGGAACTCGGAAGCATGTGTGTATATATAGTCTTTGAAAAGTCGACATGGTTAAAAGTCAAGTATAACCAAATTACGATATATGCGCCCCGTTTATGTATTACATATATCATATGCGTGTATAGTAAATATGGTAAGATTACATGAATACATATATGATGATGTGGGTGGAAATATGTCTAATACGTTTTATACTACTCGTATGTATTGTATAAATACAGACACATATCTATATATATTATGTATACTAGTATACGTATACAAGCGGTTTAGGAGATACTCGAAGTTAGCTATATACATAATATATTGTATCGTATATATGTATTATTGTATCCGCAGTATAGATTCTAGAATCTTAGAGTAGAGATACATAAATGCGATACATATTTACTGTGTAACTCCAATGTACTATATTATATATTATATAGTATAATCCAGATCCGAATAAACCGCATGTTCTATACGTGAGGAAGTGTGTGTGTATGTGTTTCTTCGTTCCTCCTCGTCGCCGTCGTCGCCGGGCGGCATGTACAAATGTGAACGAAACTTGTGAAGGCGGCAATAAGGAAATCCATTTATGTGTGTAATAAAGTTAAATGTATATGTTTTCTGTTCCCAATGTGTAAATAACCGAGTGTAGAAGTGGATATATATACATATATATATATATATAATATACGTACACATGCGGATGGCTACAAACGCGGGTTTGTTTTGCGTGGGTGTAT
>JAAAKO020028240.1:0-13734 GCA_010015015.2 Bolitophila cinerea
TGTGTTTGGGCAAATAATCGCAGGCCAATGACAGGGGCCGATAGATTCGTAGTCGATGAAAGATTTGCTCAGTATATAAATTCATTTGAAGATGATGGCAATAAAGATGACATTTTTTTCAGGCAGTAGGCAGGGGCCGATTGCGAGTTTTTTCGAACTCGGAACGTAACTACCTAAGGCCACAGCTGCCTCTAAAACACCTTGAATTTTTGCCAAATTTAATTGTCGCCACCTTCAATTGTCCACCTTTAATTGTCGGTAAATGATTAAAATCGTATTGAAAATTCTGTAAATATCTTTAAATGCAGATATTTACAGAATAAAAATTATAAATATGTAGAAAATATTGATTATATCAATATTATTACAATATTGTTAGATACATATAAATTTGAAGAAATCTACGGTACTTATCGAATGACTATATTTCAAAAATCTATAATATCGAGATAATTGTTAATTTTTATTATCGGAATTTTTAGTATTTTTTTAAATTGTAGAATACATCACAAACATTTAAAAGATATCAGCGCAATTTAGTTTCTTTAAATTTAGATTTGTATTATCAACATTTACAAATTATAGATTTTTTTTTTGAAAATTAAATATAAGAATATTAAAATATTTTTTGAATAATATAAATATATTTTTTTTTATTCGAAAATTGAGAATTAATTACAAATTGATAAAATATTAAAACAATCTATATTTAATCGAGACTAGGTGAAATATGAAAACTGAAAACTAAAACTATTAAAGGACTATCCAAAATATTTTCAGGGTATCCAGAAATATATCAAAAAAATTTCGTAAATTATTTAATTTTATTTGAATCTCGAGTTATTTGCCCATAATTACCAATTATTCAAAGAAAATAGATATATAAAATTTAAATAATTTTTTTAACGTGTGTTGACGTGCCAATAAAAATGAGTATATATAATTTAATTATAGAGATTTTAGAAAATCACTTGCATATAAATATCGAACGCCTGTTGTAGTAATCAAGAATATTGTGAATGAAATGATGAAATTAAAAAAAAATAGGAGAAATTATGTATTAGAACATGCGTATTTCGATATATTTCTAAGAATTTTAAGAAGTATATTGTAATTATTGAGAATATCTGAGATTTTTATTTTGAATGTTGAAAATATCGAAAATCCTTATCAGAATATACTAAGAATACTAAGAATTTACATAAGTACTTAAAATTTTTTTACGTATCTAGAAAATGTAATTCGTAAATGTCGAGATAGTACGATAAAAAATCGTTCTAATATAAACTAGCATGTTCCGATTATAATTGAGAAAAAACAAAATAAAATACAGTTTTCAGAATTCAGTATTTCAAATATAATAAAAATTCACGAATATTTAGAACAGGCATGTTCATCCCAAATCCTTCAACGGGACATTTATTAGTCTCAAAATTAGTCGCTAAGCGCATATAAAAAATGAAAGGGTTTGATTCAATCTCCCGTATTTATAAAATACCGTATTGCAGTATCTACTTCCAAAAATAATAAAAAAGCAAGCAAAAAATAAAAAACAACCAAAAATAAGAGATATAATTTATATGGGATTGTTTACAAATTTGCTCAAATATTTGGAAAATTTATAATTAAATATCAAAATTACCGAGATAATTGAGATTGAGAATAAATATAAATTCTAGAAAACATAAATTAAAAAAATATATTATGGAGATTATTGAAAATATTTAGCAAAAAAAATATTTGAAAATATATGACTATTTGGTCATGCACTGAGCCAGAGTTAGTATTTGGTTATTGTCCAAGCTTCAATACAGCTAATTGATAGCTTTGAGTAGAGTAGAATGGGGCGAAAGAGCCAATTCGTTTTATCTCGCTTACGATTTGTCCTAGTTGAAGTTTTGCATGAACAATGCTTACTTCAGTCCTTAAGATTGATAAAAATATAAACCTGATCGGTAAACAGATGTCGCTATATAGCGTCATTTAATATTTCGGAAAAAGTGAATGAACATTTTCTCCAACATTTTAAATATCTTTTCTGTGTTTCACGTGTGAAATTATTTTAAAATGTAAGTGTTTTTAATAAATATATATGTATGGTGTATGTAATGGTATTTTTTTTAAGTTGGCGCTTTGGTTAAGGAATTATTGTGATTTTTACGTGAAATGTGGCTGTAGGGCGAAAGAGCCACCATTGTCTAAGATTTTGTTGTTTCTTAAACTCAGTAATAAGACTTATGATTTTAATACACGGATTTACTGATATTCGTTTTTAGATCAAGCAACGATACACTTGATTAAAGTAACGTGTTTCTCGAATGTAGTAACATATTTTTTGAATCAAGCAACCTGTGTTTCTAAAAAGCGCATGTTTCACAGGTCGAAATTTAGTGAGTTTTTCTGTGGAAAGCCTTTAATTTAAAACTATTACAAATAAAAACAGCAATTTTAAATCTATTTATTAATTTTTTGTATTTTATACTGTATAAAATATTTAAAAAATAGATACATTTAAAATTGCTGTTTTTATTTGTAATAATTAAAATTAAAGGCATTAATTGTTTATACTTTATACTGTGTGCAAATAAACCCAGTGTGTTGATGCACCAATAATACTCAGTTTTTATACTGTATACAAATACTTATTTTATATTAATTTTGTTTAATTCAGACTATTTAAAAAAATGTATAATATATAATTGATCATTAATCATATTAATTTTAAATATTCTTAATTTCTTTTATGATTAAAACATATTTTTACGATAATTCAACTTAAACTGCTATTGAGGCATTTAACGTACAATTGCATACGTTTCGAAGTAATGTTAAATTTTTTGGTTATTCTTATTTAGGTGTTAGATTAAACTTATTATAAACATTTTTTTTTTTTTTATATTTTTAATATTAAATTTTTGAGTTTGTGATTCATTTTGGCAATTCTATATGAAAGAGAATAAACTTTCATTAAAGAATAATAATTGTTCAGTAAAAATATTGTATTTTAAATGACCGTTATTACAAAGTTTTTATTATAATGTCGTAAATATCCAAAAAAAAATAATAAAGAATATAAATTAAAATTATCAAGAAATTCGACATTTATTTTCCGTGAGAATTTCAAAAATTAGGCTCGTGTTTACCCATAAATATCCAAAACTTAAACCTCTACATCTGAAGATGCCAGTATCATATAAAATATTTATACCTATATGACCAGGAAATATATCTATCTACAACTAATTTCCTCTTATAAATAATAGAAAAACAATTTTAGGCTGAAATAAATATATATACAGCGTGTCCTGTAAGTTAATGTCATCGATTGGAGGGTAGATAGGCCAGATCATGATTGATCAGAAAATCGAAACATGACCGTGTTAAATAATCGGTAGTTCTCGATATTTTGGTCTTAATCGAAATTTTACTAAGGACATGCTTCAATTATCTGGTCAGGTCAGCGAATAAATGACATTGACTTACAGTGTATGCTTTATATTTAGTTTTATTTTTTTGAATTTACTTTTTTACTTATTTTTTTCTTGTTTCGTTTTTTTGAATAAATAACTGAACGTTTTTTAATTATATAAAATTATTTTTTTTATAAAAAAATCTGTTCTTTTTTTCAAAAATTAAGGAAACGCATTTTTGCGTTAGTTTTTGCTTGTTTTTATAATTATTTAAAAATATTTAGTTTTTTTTAATTTGTTTTAGTTTTAGCTGGGTTTTTCCATTTATCAACTATTTTTTCAACAAATAAATTCAATCAGATTAGTCTAATAATATGTTTTTATTTTTTTCAGGTAAGACAATTGAGCTGGTGATATAAAAGGAGATATATGAAGATACGTATTCTATTGTACACACCGCATAGCCCAGTCCAACACCAGACCAAACTCTGACCATCCTCTCGGTTCGTCGCAGCGAGCAACAAGGTCACAAGCATCTTATAATATGCCATAAATTTCGCATTACATATATATTTTTTATATACATTATTTTGATGTCTTTATATAATCTTGTGTGTAAATTCGTGAGCACACCGAGCGCCGCGCGACCGTCGCGTCCGTCGCCTCGTCTTGCCGAAGGTGATCCAATATTCGCATGCAATCGCATACAAAGTTGTTTAATTATAAAAAATAATAACACCAACATTTTACACTTGCACTTTTTTTAAATATCACTTAGAACAATAACGCAGAGTCAGATCCGGGGAGACCGGGCATCGTGGCCGGCGGGCGGACGGACGGGCGGTTGAGCAGTTGCTCATATGTGTGTGTGTGATGTAAACGCTGTTTTGAGTGCAGTTTCGCTAAATGCCATCACCGCTCGCTAACCGCGTCGCGTCGTCTGCGCACGAGCGAGTATTTATAAGATGCTGCTGCTGCAGCTCGCTCGGCGCGCTTGCGCGACCTTACTTACTTACAATTAGAATGGTTTGTTGCGTCTGCGCAGATCCAAGATGCGGTTTTTTGTTATTGATCGAGTGAAGCCCGCGCATGTGCTCGAAACGAGTTGCAATTAAGTGCTTCTTTGTTCCTCAAAGGTGAACTAGATATTTATGTGTGTATGCGTGTTATTGCAATGCGATTAATTCGAATATATATGGTATATGCTCTTAAATGGTACATCAGGAAACAAGAGCGGATCAACTATCAAAAATATTCATACAGCTTTCAGGCGCACAGCCTCCCAATCAGCATATGCAATTTAAATATATATAGGTGTGGGTTTTTATTTTTAATCTTTATTATTACACGTACCTCTCGCTCGGTCAGCCCGAGTCAAACAGATATTTAAAAATATATATATTTAAATATATGAATACAATTTAATGAATTGCATGTCGTTAGTCGTGCGAATGTCTTTGAAAGTTACAAATATATATTTATACTTATTTGAAAACTGCAATTCCATTTGCGGGATTGCAGACGATGCGACGCGACTTTCTGGTAACACACGATCCACACACACACACACACACACACACATGTCTCCATATAAATGTTAAATTTCTCCGATGCGCAGCGATCGCCTATAAGTATATGTCTATATGGCTAGTATAAGCTATACGCGCATAGATAACATGACCTTAGAGTCGCATGCGCGGAGCTCTTCCGTGCACTCGTAAGACAACGAACCGTGTACACGCAAAACATACAATCGAATAAATGTCAGCATTTTAGAAATTGCTGTGCCATGAAAACAAGAGTTAAACAGCATCGAAATGCATAAATGCATAATGCATATTGTACTGCAAGTACTCGTCGTGTATGTATGCGTTATGCTAGCGCATCTTATGTCGGCAGTGTCGTTGGCGCGGCGATGCAGCGTCGTTTTCAAAACATAGCGTCGTCGTCGTCGTCAGCGGCGCGTGTTTATGTTTCTTGTGTGTGTGTGGGTGACAGATTGAGCCATTCGATAAATTCCGTTGCGCGCGAGTGCGCCTCTGCGCTCTCAGAAGACGAACATCATCGCAGAATGACGACAAGTGGATTTATGTGGCTCCAAAACGGCTGATTGGATAATGGAAATATCGCGACCCGAGAAGTATATGTCAATTAACACTTTGTCACAGATTTATTTTTAAGGTGCAAGTGAAATTGCTTTCGCTGTTGCAATTTTAGAGGAAGCGCGGGCGTAAGGAAATACGCGGAACAAATCAAGCTAACAGTTTATTTAATATTTTGTTTATATTTTGATGTTTTTTATAAAAGTAAAAAAAAGTTCTTGAATTCAAAAGTTTCCCTCGTTTAGCATAACATTTTATGTTTCTATTAGAACATTATATGTTGTGTTATAAAAGTACTATATTTGAACATAAAATGCTCTGTATATGTAAACTTTCATGACAAAAGTATCACATAAAATAAATTGTTCTCTAAATACAGAAAATGGTGATTTTTGTGTTGAATTTAGCAACTCGCAATATCTAGTAATCCCCAAAAATAATATTTCTCTACAAGCGCTGCCACAAATGTGTCTTCCTTGATGGCGAAACGGAGAACTAAATAGACAACTTGCCACCTTCATAAAATTGCGAAAGATTCTATTGGAAGTAAGTCAAGAAGTCGATATTCTAATGCCTGGAAAATGGGAAAGCATTTATGTAATGCTATCTGCAGCAGTAGAGATGAGAGATTTCTGATAAATCATGGAGAGTCATTATACTGAACGTCGTGAAATCAATGTGAAATTGTCAGGCACCAGGCTCAGACACCAAAAACCGAAACGCAGTACAGACATAGTCATCTCTATTTATCACAAAGTAAAGATGCATTCCAATTGCCAAGGATGAGATAACAGCAATCTGGGTATACTATATTTGATGGTTGTATATGGTCCATATTATGAACTGCAATTGGCTTATTTTAACTCTGGAGAACCCATATCTGACGATCCATTGGTTTTAATTATATCTCTCGAGGGTTTTCTTTCTCTGTCGTGTAGTACTTGTACTATATCCCCTTTTTTAGTACTTTTGATATGCCTTTCGTCACTCCAACTTATCTCGATATTTATTTAAGAGTATCTAGATGTGTAGGATCAATTTTATCTTTCTTACAGTAAGTAACGATCTTCCTGGTGATGATCTATAAAAAAAGTAAAGTGTATCCTCTAGATTTCATCGGACATTCTCCAGGCTTCAGGGACATAATCTGATAATCACTATAATCATCTCGTGAGATTTCAAAGGCTTGTTATTGACATATTATCTAGATCAAGTCCTACAGCCAGTCTTGAGAGCACCCGTCTATCATTTTATTGAATCGAAAGCCAGGTCGGGGATTTTAAACTCCTCCTAAATTTCAATTTGAAGCTGTTCCATGAATTGAAATGACTCTATACTGCACTTTTACTAATGAAATGACAATATCGAAATTAACCCTATCCCGTATCTTTTAACATGAAGTTTGTAGTTAATCCTCCAGAGATACTTATAATCCAGACATGGTATATCACTTTTCAATGGCTTAAGCTTGACTGCCAGACCAATCATACAGGCGACGATAACGTTGATATCATGGTCTAAACGGATGTAATAACCCTTTCGCTGGATTTGGGACTTATTGTTATCTAGCCAGGAAACTCATTGTGGTAGAACAGATTGAAGAGTTTTCAATTATATCTAAAGAAACTATATTTTATCATCAGAGCGACAGAGAGGAGTTTATAGTTAGGTTGTTGATAAGTCCGATTAGTCAAATCAGCCAGATCAGTAATATAAGTCAAATCAGTCCGAAGAGTTTCAATGCATTGGTCAGTTTTGTAAGATTAGTGAGATTTGTTAATAGATCTAGTGTCTGCCGCTGAAGATAGTGGAGTAAGATTTGTTTAAATGACTCGGTACTACATTTCGGACACTAACAGACGAGCTACTCATAATGGTCAGATCAGGCGATATTTGGCCTAAGTACTAGACTCGTCTTTACAGTGTCGTTCCCTCACTAATTAGCATCATCGAAAAATTAGGGTATAAGTACAACAACAGAACATCGTTGCCGCAGCAGGTTTAAAGAGGTTGGTCAGCGTGCTGATCTTATGTCTACTGTCATTTAGAATGAATCTTGCTACCTGACGATCTGGGCTTCTGATAAAGTGTTTAGATTGTCTGTATTTTGCAGATTCGTCCCACCTACTTACTTGTATGCTTTTTACTTTGTCTCTGACCTCCGTTCTAATGGTGGTATAACATCTGCTCGCTGAAGGCTTTGGCCCATACAAGTCTGAAGTAAGTAAGTAATATCAAGTTTTTTCGAGTTATGGTCAGATTGTATCAGTAGAATGGACCTTTGGATTATGTTCATCAGAATGGAAACATCAGATCGTACGCTATTCCATAAATTCTGTCACGAGACAAGTGGAATTAGGAAAACTAGTTTATCAGATGACGATCCTCGATATATTTTGGTCTGAATAAAACGGTGCATGGAGTCCGTTTGGAATGCACCATACATTTTATTACTGACTCGACTATATCACTCCTTAAATCTGAATATATAACTGTGGTTTTTGTATGGTTGACCAAATAGAAGATCAGAAGGTAGAAAAGATATGTTATTAAAAAGGGATTGATTGGATGCGTTGATTTTTATCCCATATCCTACTACTGGAAGATAGGTAAAGATTTGTTGATAGATTGTGTATACATTTCAAAGATACCCATCCAACTGTGAAATTAAGGGAGGTTCCATATTTAGGAATACACCTATCCACTAGTTAGACACAAAGTCAGTTCTTGTGAAATTTTCTTTTTACTTAAACGATTATTAGCATATTTTTTATAAATATCATCCATGTTATCGTTATGACCATCAGGCGAAACGAAAGGACGGAAACACTTTGAATCGTATGGTACCACTGTGTCAAGGAGTCTACTACTACGAGTATTCCTCGATGGACCGTCTCGTTAAAAAAGTATAAAATGTAACACAAAAAGACAGGCGGGCTTCGAACAGCAGCAGAAGCGCAATTAGACTGAAAATGGGTAGCTCTATCGGATAACAAAAAAGATAACAAACCGCCAATTTTAGACAAGGCATCCCGTTAATGATGCCAGCGGTAACCCATTGTGCTTGGATGCTGAACAGCTCAATAGATGGAGAGATCAATTTGAAATTGTCCTCAACAGTGAAATATCGCATAACACTTGTGCGCTAGCTACTCCATTAATCTGTTTATCCATGCCTATACCAATAAGGCCACTCAGTCGGACTGAAGTTACTGCTGCAATAGTCAGGCTGGCACAATGGGTCCAAATTGGGACATTAGTGCTCTTTATCTTATTTATATTCCAACATCAATCTAATCTAGAAAATATGAAATTTATTGCGAATATCAAAAATACGATAAAAATATCAAGAATACTGTGAGAATATCAAGAATACATTGAATATATAAATATACCGCAAAGATGACGAGATGTTTTTGCAAATATCGAGAATACTAAAAAAATTAAAGAATATTTGCTGATATTAGAAATGTACTATAGGTAATCGCAAATATCGAGAAAATATGGGCCAATATCTTAATGTATTCGAGAATATTGATAATATTTGCGGATTACATTTTTTTGTTTTGATTTCTGATTGCCTTTTAATTTTTAGAAACATACTTTGCTAAATGTTAATTTATCTTGTGTTCGCGGGCTTGCGGTTTTCCTGTTTTATACTTATTTTTTTTGTTTTAAGTTTGTTAATTTATATAAGTATTTAATATAGCTCATTAAAAGCAAATAAGAAGACATATAAAAAATGTATAAAAGAAATCTCTCACATTTTATATAAAATAATATAAAATATTATAACAAAAATGTAATATTTAAGAAAATGATTTGCGAACCTACGAACACCAGATACAAATTCGGTCCGTTACACATTTAACCTTTCAGTTATGATAATACAACGGATTCAAAACATACAATTTCTCTTTGCTCAGATTTTTTGCTAAATTTTTCACTTTAAATATTTTTGCGATGATCCAGAATGTCACGAATATACCAATGTATTCGCGAATATCGCAAATATATATAATAATAATAATTTATTGCGAACATCGAGAATATATCTCAAATGTCATGAATACATAGAGAATATCGGAAATACTCAGAATATAATAAAAATATTGAGAATATTATATATTTCAAGAATATTATATATTTTGAATTTCAAAAATATTAAAATTATAATAACATTTAAAAAAAAGAATTTCTTGTTCCCAGCTGAAAGAGTGTCAGAAAAGCATATTATAATCGACAAGATTCCACCACTTCCGGACTGATCTAATAACACCATTGTAACATAGGTGATGAGTCATTTGTTTTTTGAATTTTACATTCATTGCATATTTAATGTTTATGCAAAACTTTATCGTGGTCAAGTTATATTTAGAAGCATACGATTGCTATGTAAAATTAATGAAATTTAAACACAATCCTGGTCACCGAAAATAATAATATTATAAGTTTTTTTAACGGAATATACTCGTACATGTAGTGAGCAATTTTTTTTTTGTATTCAATATTTTCACAAAGCACTTTCAAATCATGTGTTTCAAGAACAAAAAACTATAAAAGACGAAAATAATCCAAAATTTTTAGAGTCTTTCAAGAACACAAAATTCGCTTTGAGGTAACGTGTTTCTGCCAATCTAAAACAAAAGACTATAAAAAACGAACCTGTCCAACATTTTCGGTGATTTACAAGAACACAAAATTCCGCCAAAGTTTACGAATTTCTGCTTAACAAGAACTAAAGACTATAAAAGACGTATCATTTCTAACATTTTTGTTGTAATTCAAGAACACAACATTCCGCCTGAGGTAACGTGTTTATGACTACCAAGAAAAAAAGACTATAAGAGACGAACCTAATTAAACATTTTCAGAGTCTTTCAATAACTCAAAATTCCGCATGAGTTAACGTGTTTCTGCCTACCTTAAACAAAAAGATTTTCATAGTCTTTTAAGAACTCAAAATTTTGCCTGAGCTAAAGTGTTTTTGCCTATTTAGAACAAAAGACTATAAGAGACGAACCTCACTAAAATTTTTGACTGTCATATACACAACATACCGCCAGAGGTAACATGTGTATTTGTAAATTGATAAAAAACAAAAGTCAATAAGCGACGAACTTACAACATGAGCATAAAATCAATAAATTCACTGTTTTTTATAATTAAAATAACTGAAACTGTGGCAATCGGCATAATGATATTCGGTCTGACGGATTTTTGCCAAACGGAGTACATAAAAAAATAGCGAAATATTGCTTTTTAGTTTAAAGAATTTATTCCATCCAAATTTTTTGCATTTTTTTTGTTTATTGCTTTATTTAAATAATGTAAAATTATAATATAATATATTAATAATTTTTTTTTTGCTTTGTTTAAATAATAAAAAAAAAGTTTAACCTAAAACAAAAATAGTTTGAAACATGATTCGTACCAGGGGACCTTTGATATTGGCTAATTTGTCACTAAATCGGTTAATTACGTCCGCTACGTCTCACAATTATGTTCTCAGCGACTCAAAGTTTCACAGACACATCCGAATTCCAGAGCTTATGGCGCGTCAAACACATAAATCATTTGTGGTACACACTCGAATAACAACAACAACAAACACAACGGAAATTAATCAAGATGAGTCTTTGCACTTTTCCACATGAGTTCGCAGTTCCGGATTCGAGCACAGGCGACGGACGGCAGCGGCGGCTGCGGGCGGTCGTCGCGCGTCACATCGCGCAACGTGTATACATGCTAGACTTTTCTTTGTCTATTTAAAGATGCTATCACAGATACACCTGTGTGCTTCTCTACATGTGCTGCAGGTACGTGTGTGTCTACGTCTCTTATGCAACAACGGACAGTTTTAATTGTTTGTCTGATGCGTTCTTTTTTCCGCTGGCGCGAGTGTGAATCAGTCTATAGAGTTGTTGCAGCGCATTTTAATTACATACTAGAGTAAATGCATATATATATGTAATATATATATAGTTTTTCCGCCAAGGATGCTCTAAATAAATGGAAAAAGAAGATATAAGACAGCAAAGCGTTTATGGTGTGGCTGTATTTGTGTTTTTACCTTGTTGTGTGGGCGTGCACCGTTCATAGGATTGACGCTTTGCAGGTGCTTTATTGCGGTACCGAAACAATGGTCAAAAATGATGCTTGAAAGTACGATAAGAAACTAATGCAGAGCAGCCAGCACGCGATCTTCGGATGTTGAGTAATTTTTAAATGATATATTAGAATTGAAATAGATATGTGGACATTGGAAACATTATTTTGATTATTTTGAGATAATATAGCTAAGCTACACAAACCACTAGAAAACATATATAAAAAGTTCCAATTTTTTTGTTCATAACAAAAGTTGGACTCTGAAAATATATTATATTTTTAAATATTTGACATGTAAAGAACAAAGCCACAAATGGCGAATAATAGAATGGTTATTTTTGGTTAGTCGGTCAATCAGTGTGTAATTTAGACTGCCGCAGTCTGAGTGAGTCCTACTCTATTTTATAAAAAACCTATCTTCTAGATAATACCGTTCAAAAATCAATAAGCCAACCAGTCTGTTGGTGGTCTCTGTTAGAAGTGTCAATAACAGACCGTAAACCAGTGTCTTTGTTAAACAGACTGAAATTTAAATTAGGGAGAAAACCGTTTATAATTTGACAGTAAAATATTGGAAAGCTTATTGTTCCATTTAGAAGTCATTTTTTTAGTGACAGCTACTCATAAAGTTAGTCAGACAATCAGCCAATCGGTTAAGCCAGTCTGTATACACTATACAGCTATTTACTATACACCAGACAGTCAGTTTACAGCCAGTCAATGCAGCCAGTAAGTGAATTAGTCAGTTATACAATATATCAATAAGTTATAATTTTTTTGTAATTGGGTAAGTTTAAAAAAAATTTATTATTGCGTCGGTGTGGTATTCAGTCAGTCAGTATATATAGTCTTTAAAATTTTTATTGAAAATCGCCCTCCATTCCTCTATTTTTATTAAAAAAATATTATTTTGAATTGATTTTATATGCAGTTTTCTGTATTTCAGTTATAAGACTGACTGACAAACAGACCAAATGAATCAGTTATTGACGGACATATTTGCTGACCTACTAGCTGCCAGTTATTAAAAAAATCTGCCATCTATTCGTAGCCTGTTAATATGACTGACTGACATACTTACTGACCTACTAGCTGACTTACAAACTGACTAAATAAATCATTTAATGACTGTCATACTTACTGACATACTAGCTGTCAGTTAATAAATACATCTGCTATCCATTCGTAGTATTTTAATATGACTTACTGGCATATTTACTGACAGACTAGCTGACCGACTTACAAACTGACTGAATAAATTATTTAAAGAATGTCATACTTACTGACATACTAGCTGTCTGTTAATAAATAAATCTGCCATCCATTCGTAGTATGGTAATATGACTGACTGACATACTAACTGACCTTCTAGCTGTATGACGGATAGACAAACTCCCCGAATGAATCAGTAATACAATTTTTATTATTTTTTGTTGTCAGTCAGTTCATGTCTTTGTCCTCGATTGTTAGTATTTTAAGACAGTTCCACAACAAGTCATACACTTAGCCGTGGATTATTGAAAGCCGCCAATGAGTTACTCAGTAGTTAAATTGATCAGTCTGACTGTTGCGTGACCCAAATAAAACCGATTCTAGCGCTCGAAAAATTGAGGCGAAATATTATTTATTTTGAATTATACAGTTTACACTTTTTTTTACTTTTCCCAGTTTATCAAAATATCTTCAAGTAGACTTTGGTAATTGACATTTGTGACCTAATTTCTCCAATATATCGGTTGGTGAAATATGATGTGGACTTTAAAAACTTTATTGAGATTTTGGACTTTTTTGACCTAATTACTAATTGTAGCATTCGATATATGATGGCGTAATTCTATATTTTTTTACTCTGCTTAAGGAAAGAATGCGTCAACAAATAATATTTGACATTATTACATTATATTATTTAGACCTGACTGGTGATTCTGTTTATTAAACTTGTCATAACTCCTAACTATTGACATTTGTGGCTCTGATATTTTCGAATCTAGCGGTCGATTGAATATTTCGTAGACTTTTTTTACTGTAGGTACTCACAAGATCTTAAAGATCTAAAATTTATAGTTATTTATTAAAACTTTGCTTTTTATAACTTTTTAAAAAACATTTAT
>JAAAKO020028251.1:0-13733 GCA_010015015.2 Bolitophila cinerea
TTTAATTTAAATTAAAAATCTACACTGTAAAAAATCTTCTTCATAATTCATCAAAAATCTCCTATAAATAAACTGACCAGGATTAGCCATTTAAAAAAAATACACGATTCTCAAAACGGAAGCTCAAAGCGCAATAAAATAAACGATATGCATTGATTGAATTCCAATCCACATACAATTGCATTTCAATATGGCGGCGCCAGTTGGAAGTGAATCGACATTACTGGGTAACCGTAAATTGCCTTGCCGGCCGGATCGTCTCCGGATTATTGATAAAACAATATTACTCTGCAATCTCAGCCCAATGCACATTGCACTTTACAGAGACTTTATGCAATGCAGATATATATAAATATATATGTAATTGAAGAGTGTACTTGAAAATATATACCTTAAGTATAGCCGGCCGAGCGTATTATATATAAAAGTACACATAATAAATATTTGAGTATATGTGTGCATAACACACACATACACACACGCACTCACTCTGGCCGTTTATATATATTGAATATTGAATTTTCACACACACACATGCAAAAGCGAACCGATAAATAAATTTATTGTAAATGTACTGTAATCAGGAATCCGTAACTAGATTTCGAAGCGGTCGCGGCCGACGCACGCGCATATAATTTGCAAATAACAAGTAAATGCGAGCCGCCAATTTGATATACATAAGACAAGCTATATATATACATATATATATAATGATTTAGTGCATACACACGCAAACGCGCAATGGCAAAATATATCCAAGAAAATATATATATGCAGACAATTGATTTTCTGCAATAATCTTTTACGGAAGCAATATCACGTAGAGGCGCTCTTCTCACATAAAATGTATATGTACGTGCGCGGATACCGCGGAGAGCCCAGCATTCGCATCATAAAATATATATCCAATACTCGATACATATGGTCGCCATTTGAAGCGCTCCGCGGATCGCCGAGCGAAGAGCGCGAGCGCAGCAAATGAGCCGTCAAATTATTGTTTTCAATTATGGCTGATTATAAACTAAGCTTGTGTGTGTGTGTGTGTGTGTGCGTTTCTTTGCGCGGCGCGGCGGCGGTGGATTGGTTTAAAGAAGGCCGCGGCCGGTCAGTCTCTTATAAGCACCGCTGCACCGCCGAGCTGGCCGCCGAGCTGCGGTGTTACGCCGCGCAATAATACAAATGCATAATCAGGCGCTATTGCACGGCAGGCCGGAGTGTTCACAGTGCACACCTGAGATTTGTTTTAAAATATTCAAAAAATATAATATTTTAAAATATATGCAATAAAAAAATTCATAATTGCAGTTTTACTATTTGTTTTTGAGTCAAAAAAATTAAAAAGTAAAATTTTTTGAAAAAGTTTTTTTTTGTTAAAACATCAAATTACTGCAAAAAGAATATACTCTTTTAGTGATTCAAAGAATATTTATCATGTTATAACTATCACCGAAAACGAGAGTCATGGTGAGTCATGTTGAATCAATTTGTAGAACTCATGAATCACGTATGAATCATGTATGGAATTCATTTATTCAGTAATAAATAATTACGGATTTTTCAAAAGTCATGCTGAATGATACTGTATCACAATTGGAACTCAAAAAACACTTTTTTTTGAAATTAAATATGTTTAAGTAATAAAATGTCAATAATTCAAGATGATTCAAGCCTACTTTTCTATTTTATTTTTGTAAAAAAAACAAAATTATTGCTATTTTTTTTTTGGGACTCAATGAATAATAATTATGTTATTAGTACTTCCGAAACTGTGGCTGTTATGAATCATGGTTAATCCATTTAAAATTCTCATGAATCATGTACGAATCAGTCATAGTGAATTAATTTGAAACGCTCATGAATCATGTATGAATCATAATAAAAATTCATTAATTCACTGATAAATTAGTCAAAAGTCATGCTGAATGATACGAAATCACAATCGGAATACAAAAAACACATTTATTTTAAAATACAATACTTTAAGTAAAACAATGTCAAACACTCAAGGTGATTCAATTTGATTCAATATGATTCAAGATGATTCAAGATGATTCAAGATTATTCCAGATTATCTAATCATAAATAATGATATAAATTTATAAATTTAATTAAAATTTTTA
Source organism: Bolitophila cinerea (assembly GCA_010015015.2). Lineage (NCBI taxonomy): Eukaryota > Metazoa > Arthropoda > Insecta > Diptera > Mycetophilidae > Bolitophila > Bolitophila cinerea. The sequence continues at coordinate 2,121 of JAAAKO020028251.1, forward strand.
AAGTATTTATTAAATTTCATGCTGAATCATACTATATCACAAGAGAACTATAAAAAATTACATAAATTTTAAATTCAAACAGTTTCAGCAATGCAAACTATTAATAATAAAGCTGTACAAGATGATTCAATCTGAAATTATTATAAATCATAATATAAATTCAAAAATATAACAAAAATTAATGAAGTAATCACTATATTGCATTCTGAATCATATCACAAGAGGACTACATACAAATTCACATATAATTCGAATTGAATTAGTTTCAGCAATGTGGCGACTATTTAAAATATAGTTGTACCATATCATTCAAGCTGAAATTATTATAAATAATGCTATAAATTCTTAAATAAAATTAAAATAATGAAGTATTTTTGAAATTTCATGCTGAATCATACTACATCACAAGAAAACTACACAGAAATTCACATAAATTAAAAAAATAGTTTGACAAGATGATTCAAGCTTAAATGATATACCATGAAAGAATTATAATATAAAATTAATAATATTTTAGTGATAATAATGAAGGATTATTATAAAAAAAACATTTTGAATAAAACTATATCACAAGTGCATAACTTCAATAATACACATTTATATTGAGTTGAATTAGATTTAGCATAGAATGGTGAGCTTGAATCAAGATGAATCAAGCTGCTTTACTTATGAATCCTCAATTATGAATTATATTGAAAATGGATGAATTTCATTAGAAACATATAAAAATACCTAAAAATCAACCTGAAAAAACAAAAAAGTATTCTTATTTTTAAATACAAAGAAAAATTAGGAAAAATTATAGCTCATCACGCTAACATCATGGTAAAATAATCAGAATATATCTAATTTCATACATTATGTCCTGTTTGTTACGAATAAATAATAAAGTTATATACAAATTATTTTGGATTTTGTTTGAATAAATATTAGGAAGAATAAGAAGGTAAATCAAAATTCGTTGAAAATTAAGAAATACATTTGAATCACAACATTTACACTAATCTTATTGATTTGTGTACTAAACATGATTATTTACACTTATATTTTATTGAAACATGATTAATAACATTAGATTCAGGATTGAATCACATTGAATCATGATGAATCTTGTGGAATTTTAAGCTTAGGTAATCTAACTCTAAATTGTGATGTAAAACAACAAGAAATGGTTGTATGGTCGGCATTAGCCTCTCTTGTAATGAATGACCTAGAGAAGACCAAAGAAGAAGCAAAAGAAGTATAAGATAAATCGAAATTTGTTGAAAAATAAGAAATACATTTGAATTATGAAATTTACAATAACCTAATTGACTCGCGTACTAAATATGATTATTTACACTTTTATTCAATTAAAACCTGATTAGTAACATTAGATTCAGAGTTGAATCACCTTGAATCATCATGACTCATATGGAATTAGTGATTGAATTATACATGAATAATGATAAATAGTGATACAATTTGTTGAAACTATTTTGAATCACTACGAATCATGACAAAACATTGAAAATCTGTCAAGATTTTGCCTTGATCTCATGTTTATTAGCAATGTGAAAATGCGCGATTGCGTTTTTCTGGAAGCGTTTTTACAAAAATACAAGAAAAAATACTTCAAATAAGCCAAGCCTGAAGATTAAACTTATATTCAATGAAAATAAAACGATTTCTATCCCAAAAATGTATTTGAATCCTAAATATATACAGACCCATTCTCCTCTCGCTTATAAATCCTATTTGATTTATTGTCAGCTGACTCTCACGCTCTCACTTCGTCTCTTATCTTAAAATTTATCTTTCGTAAGCGAGTGTATTAGTTATATGCAGTATTATTCACTCATTACAAACTCTTTGGAGAAATGATTAAACTAATAAAAACCAAACTACAAAAAATCATAATTATGATTTATTGCGGTTTTGCTATCAATAAATTGAGAATAGGCCGGAAATTGTTATGAAAAGTGATATTAAAATAAAATATATCATGAAAAACTGAAAAACTGATAGCTGGAATAAAAAAAAACAATTTAATCTGATAATTGAAAAATGTTGTCATTTTTCATTTATTATTGCGTTATCAAATCACGTATCTTCCAATTCTGTTAAAAAAATTTTTTTTCGGAAATTTATATCTGTCTTGTGAATCTTCTCTACCTCTTTTGTTTTACATTTTCAAACCGGCTAATAAACACACACGCACCTGACTTCACTGCGCAGCAGCAGCGGTCTTTCGTTCTTTTCTAAGCCGCGCTCGTACTCCATCATTATCGCGGTGCTGCGCCGCGTTATACACATAAAATACGAATATATATAGTTACCTTCATCCTGCTCGAGATCAGCGTGCGGCTCGGCTCGGCGCGGCGGTGGCGGCTCAAAATACACAGAAGTCATAATCAATTTGTTCATTCGCACAAGCTTAAATCGATTACTGTGAGCAAAAAACTAATCATATGTGTCGAGCGAGCGAGCGAGAGCGAGCATGTCCTAATGCGTAAGATTATATTTTGTATGTATTGCGAGTCTGTGGCGGTTGGGAAAATATACAATGTAGTTTTTCAAGAAATCTTTGATCAGATTAAATCGAGACAAGATTTTTTGGTAAAATTAAAATCGTAAATTTTTTAAATTATTTTTTTTTGAAAAATTTAAATTGATAATTTGAATACTATTTTGTTTTTTTTTAAGTCCTAGAATCATAGAATCATTTGGTTATTAAAAATGACTTCCCGAAAAAAAAATGATTCAGACATGAGACATGAGTGCTACAGTAGACATAACTACTAAATTCAATAGATCTAAAGATACATTTTAATTAAAAAGGAATATATATATATATATATATATCATTTACACGAACTCGACACGCCGAATTCCTGGCCAACTCATAATGCACAAAATTGCCACATTAAAATGCATTTAATTTAATGCACCTTGTCGTTGCACAATCGCCCGCGCGCTCGGCTCATGCATTCGGTCGCGCAGCGCGCGGTTATGGCGGGAAATATCAAAGATCAATCAATATGCACAACCAGATTATATGTATAAATATAATATATTTTATGACTGTGTGTGTGTGTGTGCGCTCAAATCTTAAAACATATATCGCAAGGCTCGGCGTTGAGCCTTCAACGCGCGTCCGACCGACCGACCGACCGACGGACGTGCGGACGTCAAACGACGTGAACATGCGAGAGATATCGATTCGATGTGGTCGATTAAGATGGCATACAATTTGAACAATACCTGTGTTAACTCGTGTGTGTGTGTGTGTGTGTATTGTGTGAATTTCCAAGAGTCCCTCTCCGTCTGTGTGTGCGTTTAAATGAGCGTGATCGCTTGCAAGGTGCGGGCTTTGGGACGGTTGTATAGTGTGTGGGCTCTGATTTGAAGAATTCTCCGGACTTGGCGAACTTCAGCAAAACAAAACTTGACTGACAGTGATTTTCACACTAAATCATGTCTGACTCCTAAGGAGATCATAATATTATTCGGAGTGGTATGTTCGAATCCTTTCGAAATTTCAATGTTTATCAATATTTAGGGGTTTCATACAAGTTGCAACAAATTCGAGACTATACAGTTTGAAGTATAGATAATTTTAAAATTAAAAGTATTAATAACAACTTCACCATCGACAAAAGACATATTCCAAAATTTTTTAATACTTTTGATTTTACGGTCAATACAATTATGACCACTTTTGGTAATAAATATAGTTTTTTTCTCATGTTGCAAAAATTCGAATCACGATTATTGCCAATATGGTTCATTATTGACCATAATTGAATAATAAACTACAAAAATCAATATTAAAATGAAATCAATCTCCTTAAAAAAATCTTGGAAAATGGGTTTTGTATCTATTAAGGACAATACATTTTTGTCCATTTTAGGAATTGATACCATCAATCACCATTGTATGTTATTACTATCAATCTTTCTTGTCATTTAATAACTTTCAGATTGGGATTACCATTAAATGGTCGTTTTTCAAGAAACGCTGGTTAAGGAACTATCAAAATGGTCACGATATCAACTTTAGTTTTTAATATCACCATTATTAAGTGTTTACCTATCCATTTTTGATTGTGTGTTAAAAAATGACAATCGAAATGAATACAACTACCATCGCGGGCGCTCAGTGATGAACCTTGACCCTTTATGGTTAAAGTTAGGAGTAAAAACGGAAAGGCAAAACAAACATTTCCACAGATGACAAATTTTGATAGGAGATGCAATTTAGAAAATGTAACTGGTTAAGTTTTTTTTTAGATGAAACTTTTTTTCTTTCCTCTAAACCTTAACGATGTAACGTTTTTTGGTCAATCTTGATTATACCATTTTTTTATGTAGACATCAAAAATCAACCCAAATAAGAGTTGTTGATATTAATATTTGAATATTTGGGGTGAAAGTAGAGAGATAGAAGGCGAAACCGCATTTATGTCATAAAAAAGTCGTAGATAAATCTCACCCGAAACCACAACGTATTGACAATTCAATGAAATCGTTCAGTGAGATTGTCAGATTTTGTACTGTCTAATATTGTCAATGGCTATCGAATATCTATCAACGATTTCGATTTAAAACTGCCAAAATTCTATCAATTGTTGGCTATATCGCTATCAAATAATGACTATCAATAAATTTTTGACGATCATAGACAATTGGATATGGACTGATAGCCTTCGGTCAGACTGGCGAAGAATAACATGGAATTCACCAAAATTCCGAATTTGATTGGTTGAAAAACAATGCCTAAATTTTTAAACCAATCAGATTCGCAGATATTGTTGATTGGATGTGGTTCTTTGCCAGTCTAATGACCAAAGCCATAACATTATCCTATTGATCATCTTTTTTGGCTACTGATTAAAAACTGTCGTACATTGGTTACCGAATCGAGTAAACTGTCTTTTGACTACCAAATGGGCAAGAAATTATAGCGATAATTGACCGTCAAAAATGGACCGTCGAAATCGACAATAGGTAAAAAATCTCGGTCAAAATATGGATATCAACTATCGACTGTCGACGATATTTTTTGTATGGTAATAAAATAGTAATAACGAGTACTTATCAATTGTTTCTTTTGATCATATCTTTTCAAAAAGTCCACAATTTGTTTATTTAATCCAATTTTTTTCATCGTCCTAACATAATTACATATCTGTTAAATTAAAATTAATTACTAAACCGAAAAAACTATAATTTTTGTAATCGTCTGAAGAAAATTATTGTTTTTTTTCGGAATGAAGGGTTTACCTAAGATTTCACGCCAGCAAGTTGCTTCTCGCAATTCCTCCACTAGTTTATGTACAGTGGATGAGACCTCTTCTTTCGCTACGGCCTTGTTATCTCTGGGACCATACTTTCCAAACCTATTTGTTTCCGTGAAGAAATATAGGAAACTGTTCAGGTCCCCAAATAAAAATCAAAAGAAGCGTCATCTAAAGTGAATACACAGAATTGACGCAGTGACATTTGTTCGTCTCTATGGTCCATACCAGCTTGTACTTCTCTGCGGCTCACAAAAGAACACCTCTTTATTCTCTGGTTTTGTCTGCCCAGAACCTTAAGGGTTACCTCATCCTTGAGCATGCATCCCTCATATTCAGTGCCTTCTTTCACACACGTTCTTTGGAGTTTTTAGTTTTCTGGTCTCCGTGACCATGAGCTTGCAGTTTTCCCACAAGTCAGTCCACAAAGGCACTATCCATTTGGTACATTCGTTTAGCGCAGATAAATCGAAAGGACCCTTTTATGAGACCAGTTGTCTCCATTATCTCCACTATCTCTTTTAGAAAACGCTTACGTATAAATTTAGTCTGTTCGGGTGTCAGAGGTTCAGTATTATCAACCTCGTTTGTAAATCACTTTTAATAATCTCACTGAACGATTGTTTGATGCGTTTCAGTTTCGGACGAGATTGTTTGTCTGATCTAAGCCTTTTTGTCGCCACAAATGCTGCTTTATGGCTTGTTGAGGTGTAGCTTTTGTTACTACATTTTCTAGAAGGATTGCGGCTATCACAACTCATTTTTAGCTTCGGGTAGCATGGCAGTCAATCTCTCTCTCCTGGCCTCCAGAGCCTTTTCGCTTCTATAATAAGCCCTTCTTGGTTTATCACCTGTAACTTGTGTTGCTATATGACCACGTGTAGCGGCTTTAGTACCAACACCTTTTCTAGCGATAATGTTTACGTTCCTGTTACCAGGAATGTTGGACTTATGGGTTCCCTTGTGTCAACTAGTGGGTTGAGCGGTATTGATTCCGGCTAAATCTACTGGTTTGGCGTCTTTTTTCACTCTAGGGGGAAATCAACGTAGCCTGTTTTACATTTAAATAAATTGTTAAAGAACTTTTCGAAATGTTTCGCTCATTTGACTACTTTTGGCTATCTTAAATAATATAGCATCGACCCTCTCACAAAACTGATAAAAACATTATTCGCTCAAATGTCATCTGTCATATAATACTGTGACAACCACACATTCTTCGAAATTCGAAATTTGAAAATCGAAATTCAAAAATCGAAATTCGAAACTCGAAATTCGAAATTCGAAATCGAAAATAAAAACGCAAAAACTGCATCATTTGTCTTAATCGATTTGCGTTTATATTGCACCTGCCATTATGGCGGCGCTCACCAGAATCGTATACAAATGCACAATTAAATTTATATAAATTCAATCAATTAAACTTAATTACATTTGCGCCTGGACTCCGCGAGAGGCCACTCACTCGCGCAGTCCGGGCGCGGCGCGGCGGTGGCGGTGGCGGCGGTGTGCAATTGCGCATTATTGTGCATTATTTGTGCATTATCTTGTATTGTATACAGTTGAGCGTGAAAGGCATTCAGAAATTCCGACTCAACAGACGCAGACATAGACGCATATGTACGCTCTCATGATCAAGCTAATCAATTACGCATTAACTCGATTGCGTTTATATATACATATTTAGTATGTATGTATTCAACGATATATATAATATATGCTATTCACTCTCTGGCATATACTGTATATAAATAATATACTATATATAACTATTCCCAACGTCAACGTTTTCATTAAAATGCCGCTCGCGCCTCACAAGATTTGTGTTTACCTTCGAGCACAATACGGTGCCCAGAAAAAGACGTACTTAACGTCTTTTGATTTCGTCTTATGTACCAAGGCTATATTATATATTTTATTGTACGAGTATATGGCAATTTGAGTTCCAAACACGCACACGCGTCCAGGTTCATCGGAAATATAGAGATTCTCAGCCAAAGACTCAGCTAAAACTGTGTATGTTGCGTATGTATACTGAGCTGAAATCATGATACGTCATAAACCGCAGACATAGAGAGCCACACAGCTCTACCGAACACAGCACAGACATACTTAACCATAAACACGAGCACACACACACTCACAGAAAATCACTGCGGCAGCAAAAGCAAAAGCTGAATTCTTTTCAAGGTGTTAAGATGCATGCGCGGTGCATTCAAATGGAGAGTGCACCACACGCTGTGCTGCGCTTTGTTTGGCCTGTTAACTTCTAAAGGCTCCGCGCAGAGAACAGGACATGATTAGGTCAATCAATGGGAAATTGATTATTGCCGCACAGACAGGTTTTATTCTCTTTCAATGTGTGTGTGTGTGTGTGTGGATATGGATTTGAATTTGAATTGATGTATGAGCGTGAGTGCATCGTCTCAGTGGTATGAGATTCTCATGGTCTTATATATGTTTTGTTAAAACATAAGGAGAGCTTGTTAGAGGGTTGAATATTAAACCTGTAAGGGCTGGAATTGGAGATTTGATTTTATCTAAATTTTATTCTTGTTTTTGTTGCTTTTTTTGGTTTGACCATTTTTTTGGGGCCTAAGAGAATATTCGCCATTTTTTTTTTGGGATGATGTCAAAAAATATTTTAATGAGATTAAACAAAAAAGACTTAAGAAAAAAATTCCATAACAGATCACTTATAGAAAATAATAAATAAAATAATTATCTAAATTTAATTTAAATTATTTTGTTGATAATCGCACGACTAAAAAAATACATTTTTTAGTTTTAGTTTGTGGCCTTAAGTCTTAACCGAGGCCTTAACGCATAAATCAACAGACGTATTTTTGTGTATATTCGCAAATATTTTCAGTATTTGCAAATATTTTGAATATTCGCTAATATTTAATATAATCGCAAATATTTTGAGTATTCGCAAATATTTTGAGTATTCTCAAATATTTTAAGTATTTGCAAATATTTTGAGTATTCGCAAATATTTTTAGTATTTGCAAATATTTTAAATATTCGCAAATATTTTTAGTATTTTCAAATATCTTTAATATTCGCAAATATTTTTAATATTCGCAAATATTTAAAGTAATCGCAAATATTTTGAGAATTCACAAATATTTTTAGAAATTCGCAAATATTTTGAGTATTCGCAATTTTTTTGAGTATTCGCAAATATTTTGAGAATTCGCTAAAATTTGAGTATTCGCAAATATTTAAAGTATTCGCAAATTTTTAGAGTATTCGCACATAGTTTGAGTATTCGCAAATATTTTGAGTATTCGCAAATATTTTGAATATTCGCAAATATTTTGAACATTCGCACATATTTTGAATATTTGCTAATATTTAAAATAATCGCAAATATTTTGAGTATTCGCAAATATTTTTAGTATTCGCAAATATTTTGAATATTCGCAAATATTTTGAGTATTCGCATATATTTTTAATATTCGCAAATATTTTAAGTAATCGCATATATTTTAAGTATTCGCAAATATTTTGAGTATTTGCAAATATTTTTAGTATTCACAAATATTTTTATTATTCACAAATATTTTTAGTAATTGCAAATATTTTGAGTATTCGCAAATATTTTGAGTATTCGCACATAGTTTGAGTATTCACAAATAGTTTGAGTATTCGCACATATTTTGATTATTCGCAAATATTTTAAGTATTCAATATTTTTAGTATTTGCAAATATTTTAAATATTCGCAAATATATTCAGTATTTGCAAATATTTTGAGTATTCGCTAATATTTAGAGTATTCGCACATATTTTGAGTATTTGCAAATATTTTGAGTATTCGCAAATATTTAAAGTATTCGCAAATATTTAGATTATTCGCAAATATTTTAAGTATTCGCAAACATTTTAGTATATTGTTGATATTACTAAAGAAATTACATTAAAAAACTACAACTTAGTGATCAGATAGGCTTAAACAGTATGGAAAAAAGATTTGTTGTTGTTGTTGTTTTTTTTTTTTTATATATATATTGGCCAATTGGCAACGTTGACCATGTCTAAACATGTTAGTGTTGCCCGATGTGAGGTTTAAAGAATTGGTGAATATTCTATGGAAAACACCTTTTTGATTTTAAATAGCGGTTGTACACATTTTAGTGTTGTCCGATGTACCTTTTTAAAACATGTTTCTAGTTGTTGTTTTTAGCGTTTTATTTAACAAATTTCAGGCTAAACTTTGTGATGGTTATATATTTTTCTTTTAAAGGCTATTTCGAGTGTTTAATGCTTATTTTTAAAATAGATTTATTGGCCAATTGGCAACTTTTACCTTCTGTTAACAGTTTAGTGTTTCCCGATGTTATAATTTAAGAATCGTCAAATATTTACTAGAAAGGCACATTTTGTGCCTATGAAAAAGTGGTGGAACACATTTTAGTGTTGTCCTATGTACATAAAAAAACTTTATTAACTGACCAGTTTGGCGTAAGCAGTAGGGACAAAAGTTTTGATGTTTTTGTTTTGGCGTTTTTATAAAACAAATTCGGAGCTACATTTGATTGTTTTTAGTGCTATATTTTACTCGTTTTTGGATAACCGCCATTTTTGATTGGACTAAATCTAATTTCGGTTAACGATTTGTAAATATTAGTATACAAAATAGCTCTGCTTAGTATTTCATTTATGGTATGCATATTTTAATATTGCCCGATGAACGATGCTTTATTAATGATATCTGATGATAATAGTATTCTATCGCTTTATTTATTTTAAAGAAAATAAGCTCTAGTGTTTCAGTATAAATGATATAGTTTCAATATAAATGACATAATATTAGTGTTGCCCGATGAACGGAGTTTCATCTGCAGCGGGAGAAAGCAAAAACCGACTCACGCCTGGCGATCGCCTCTCGGCGAGGTGTTTTTTACGTAATTCGGTAGAATGTAACTCAATCGCCACGACTCTATAGTGTGACCCGATGATCATAGCAATTTGCATGTAAACCCAGCTAATTTTGTCGGAATTGCAAGGCGGTCGTCTGCTTTTTGCGTGCTTTCTACCAAACTGTCGAAAAAGTGTCGAACGCCAGGCGTTCGTAGTTGCTTTCTTCCGCTGCTGGATAATCGTATGCTATCGCTTTATTTATTATAACGAATATGAATTGTGGTGTTGTCCGATGACTTTTATTATAAATGTCATTAATGTTGATGTCACATTTTTAAAATACGTTTTATTATTGAATAAAGTATTTTTTATATTTATTTTAGTATTGCCCAGTGAACGATTTTTAGATGGCATTTTTTTTCAACATAAAAAAAATTAATTACTATATTATTTAGGAGCTACTTTTATAAAAAAAAGTAAATTAAATCGCTCACCAAAAAAAGGGTTTTCCAAAAGAAGGACTACCTAAAATTAAATAGATGCAATTAGTTCACCTTCAAAAAGCAGTTCACCTTCGAAATTGTATTTTTTTAAGATCGCTAAATTGGATGCCTTAGTAAAATCATCTCAAGTCATCTAAAATCATCTAAAATCATCTAAAGGTCATCTAAATAGCAATTCTAAAATATCTACAAAAAATTCTACAATTTCGTCCAATATTCAAAGATCGATATTGTGCATTTGTGTGTGATGCATTTTTACTGTGTAGCATTGCACAAAATGCACGAATGCACAAATACACCTCCATAAATGCACCTTCACACCTGTAACACACACAAACACACGTATAACAGATAACACATAAATGGACACTAATGTTTTGACAGCATTACTCATAATGATAATATTTTCGAATCACACGCACACACCGACACCACTGTTGTATACCTGCCGCCGACAAAATGCATCATCTTTGATATATATATATATATATATAATATATATATAAATAATATACTCTTCCTCTCGTGCGCGCATCCATACCCATAGTATAATTACGCTCTGATTAAGGTTTTTGTGTGCGTTTGGCCGCGTTAGTGTGTGTGTGTGTGTATGAAGTGTCTGGCGTATTATTATAAAATACAAGAAGTACAGTAGCGGACGCACCGCGAAGACCCACAGCCAAAGATGACACCGCACAGAATCTTCAAATCATCGTCTATCATTTCGTAGCTTTTTCGAATAAAAAGTAATTTGATCTTTTAGCAAGGTGAGAACCTTCTATAACCCGTCCATTGGCCACCACTGTACGCAACGGCCTCCCATATTGACGATAGAGTTATTACAAGCTTTGATCCCTACTTAAAAGATTGTCGGCGTCTTTGAACGTCTTCCAATTAGCTCGGCCGACACCTAGGGCCCCGCGCGGCGGCTTTGACGGCTTAGAATGGACCAGAAAGGTATAA
>JAAAKO020028262.1:0-13728 GCA_010015015.2 Bolitophila cinerea
GGCTCTTCCGTGGACTGGGAAGTGTCGTCTTCCATCATTAGCGAAGATAAAATCGAATGGGCGATTAATACGTTTGCCCCGTTTAAGTCGCCTGGAGAGGACGAGATTTTCCCTGTAGTTCTTCAGAACAGCTTGTGGCATATCAAAGATCCTCTCTATGATATATTCAAAGGATGCTTGGATTTCGGTTATATGTCGGACACCTGGAGAAATGTTTGCGTAGCGTTTATTCCTAAACCAGGTCAGTCTAACTATATACCTCAGCGGATGTTGAAAATCCTCATCAAAGGATCACGCTGTTGGCAGGTGCTACAAGAACTATCTCTAAGGTCTCATGTAAGCCTGTTTTGGGTTTCAATCCCGGGCAACGAACAGGCAGACCTCTTAGCCAGAACTGGTAGTGAAGCACGCTTCACTGGACCAGAACCGACTCAAGCTTTACAGAGACGTAATATTTTCGTTTTATCAAAGTATACTTTCTATGAGCTACATTAAATCACGAGCTCTAAAAAATGCCCACCCACTTATCCAGACCCCTGAATGCATCCCTGCATTCACACAATAAATCGCGATTTGTGCCCAAGTTTGGAAACACTTAATATCGCGCTGTGCAACCGACGCGACGCGACGCACTGACCGCGCACGATTGCACAAAAACTAAATAAACGAGTGCGCAAGCATATATTGATGGATACTAGTAGCTCGTACTAACGCATTGCTAATTATATTTGTGCAATTACGGCAAAATGTTTGTTGATTGGTGCACGGCTTCTTGCAAGCGTTATTGCGTGTGGCTTGAAAGTAAAGCGTTCGGCCCACTGTGGCGTTATCCGGATCGTTTATATACATACATATACTTTCTCTATATATTTATATATAGCAGATTCATTTCAACACATTTTTCGCGCTTTTTGCGCCGCGTACTCTCCCATTGCGCTCTCGCCTCTTTTGTGTGCATGCGGCTTGTTTTCCTTTGGCGGCTCCAAGTTATAATTGTATGAACGAGCTTTTTGTATTGATTTTATGTGAGCGTGTAGTTGTTGTTGTTATTATGGTTATTGTTACGTTTACCATTGTGCGATTTGCTATTAGTTTGGCTATGCCATGGTTGCAAAATGGTGCGCGCTGCGAAAAAATCACAACCAATGGCATAGAATAATTAGCAAATAGCGCACAAGGCTAATTAAAAGCGCGCATTTTGTGAGCGTCATCGGTAATTGTAATCAATAATAAATTGTAGATTTTTTTATTGAGTTGTGGATTATCGAGTGGATTTATTATGTGTCGAATTTTTTGTGAGACAAATAAATGGAAAACTGGTGTGTTGTCATTTTATATAGTTTTTTTTCGTTTTCTATGCTCTGCTTTTTATTATAGCGTTAAAGTGGATTTTGAATCAGTAAAAACGATTTATGGACAATTCATAGAAAACAATTCGTCAAAAAAAAATATGGAATAACAATTCGTCAAAATCAATTCTTAGAAAACAAATCATATTTTAGAGAGATGTCGAATAATACTCGAATATGACCAATTTCTTTTTGAATAATTTTAGGAAAACAACCTTTGAAAATGGCCGAGTGACGGATCTGATATACTACTCTTTGATATTTTTTTCGTTGAATTATGTTTCGATGGCCGGCGTGAAAGGTATCTAGAGTCATCTACGCAAAATCATGGGAACATCAACTTTAACGTTTGAAGAGCTGTCTACAATGCTGTGCAAGATCGACTTCGCCTTACGCGGTGGCGACAGGTAGAAAAGCTAAGCCAGGAATTCTGGAAAGGATGGAGCAAAGAGTACTTGTCCAGGCTTCAACAAATGTTCCACCCTCGATGTGGTCTTTATGTCGTGTACCAGAAGTACACCCCGTACTAAAGTACTACGTACGAAAAAAGATCTTATGAAGCGACCTCTAGTCAAAATCTGCCTTCTACCAATAATCGACAATGACGAGTCATAGGCACTTAATCAATGCCATTAAACTACCCCTAAAAATCGCAAATAAATATGAAATCACAAAACAAATATAAAATTGCATAAACAGTGAGTGAAAACAAAAGTAAACTTACGATAAAACAAAGAAAAACATGATGACACTGTCACCAATAATTTTGGAATTCAGGACACATAATGTCCAACTACTTGAAGTCCGGCAGAGCTGTTCCATCTTTACCAACCCGCGGCTTCCCCCCTGAAATAATGCCTAGGGGATATCTAAAATTTGACGAACATTAAAACCTAAATTATCTCATGAATATATTACCGTTCGATACTTTCAGAAAAATATAAATATAAATTCTGACACCAATGCATCCAGCCCAGTCGGACCGCCTGAATATGTCCGGCCAAATACGATACTGATTCCCATTTGTCCAGAGTTGATCAGGTATGCAGCACGTCCCTGAGATCCAGTTCCGAGCACTCTGCGGTCACCCCCACTGATCACAACCTAGGGGTATTTAAAAAATGGGAAGTATTATGATACCCATTTTATGAATTGATATTGATCTGATAAAAGCTATACTTACTTGCAGAAATCGATGAAGTGAATTACCTGTACATTATTCCAAGGACTCCGAGTGTACCATAATTTGCAAAGCACCTTCAAAGACCGAAAAGGACTCTGATCACACCATGGCAGCTAATCAACCCAGATGTAAATAACTCATAACCTCACCCATGGACGGAATAAACTCACCGGAAGACGAAAAGAAAAGGCATCCACCCAAGCACAAGCACACAACTGGTACAGTACAATACACTAAATTGTACCTGGTACTGACCGAACTCTGTAATCTGGAACATTGACTCCAACTGCGTGATCGATGCGATGGCTATTGACACACATAAAGTAACTGCGGGTCAATGTCAAGGTCACACAACACGCATCAAAAACAATACGGCACTTGATCGGTTTGGAACATCTCCGTAAAATTAGTCAAACGCATTAAATAATAAAAACTTGCTGTTTATATTATATCTAAACGTCAAGCACAAAAGAACATAAATGGTAATTAAAAAAAAAAAACATTTTATTTTTTTGAAAAAACATTATTCTTTATTAAAAATTCGATGATTTAGAGGATTCAGAAGTTTTCTTTGTTTAAACTCAGTGATTTTCTTAGTACAAAATCAGTCCTTTTTTACTAATAAAATAACAATAATCTTTTTTAGTTAAAACTGTGTTATTTTCTTTATGATAAATGTATAATTTGTTTTGATTTAGGTACAATTTCGTGTGACATTTATTAGTTTTTTTGGAAATTTGTTTTTTATAGGTTAGGTTAGGTTAGGTTAAGTTATGTTGGTGGTGCAGGAGATGTACAGATCATAGGCCACATTATTATACAGCCAGGTTTATTCCAGTATGCTTCGGGTTGCTTCCAGTCTTAGAGTTTTTATGAGTTTCCTAATTCCGGATATCGAGAGGTCCGCTTTTTCCTTTAGATCCTCCAGGTAAAACCATCGTAGGCATGAATAGCTGCACCATAAAAGTGTATGGCAGTGGCATAAGATATGTTCCGCCCTTTCTTTAGAGCTGTCTTTCTCGCAGTAAGTGCATTTGCTATAGTCTGACTGACCTATTTCATCCAAGTGTCCTTTCAGTAGTCATTTACCTGCCAGAATTCTTACCATACTTCTGCATTCAGTTTTTGTCTGCGAATCAGTTGCTTGGTTCTCCTTTGGTTAAATCATGGCCACCTCTTTTTGCTCACTAAACACCCAGCTGTACTTTAGTAATAAAAGATCGAATATGCTTTTGTTTTGTTTTCTATGAAATGTGTTTTTTTGTTAAATTGTTTAAAATAATAAGGCCCGTTTTATTCACGCGGCTCTAAAGTTTGAGCCGCCTTAGAACTGGGATTTTTTTCAATGACAACAGCAATTCGTTTTATTTACCCGACTCTAACGAGTTAGAGCTGCCATTTTAGACCTCGCTCTAGGTTAGAGCCAGCTTTAGCTTAGGTAGTCGAAAATGACCACCTAAATAGTTTAGAGGCGAGTTATTTTTGGTTTGGAGCGTTGTTTTAGCGTTTTCATTTTATTCAGTCATGTTTGAAAATGTTGTGGGTTTAATGCAAAGAATTGGAAGAAGAGGATTAAGATTATTTTCAAAACACGATACAATGTTGCCACCAATTTAGCTGAAAAAAGAAATATATTATTATATTGTGAGCAAACCAAAATGGTTTATTTGAGTGTGGGCAACAGCAGCTAGTCTAGAGAAACATTGGAGCTTTATAGTACAATAATAAGGCTAACAAACCCCAAAACCAAAATTAATCATGACTTGAAAGATGTCCGCGCACGTGCATTCTAAAACAGATCGATTTTTTTGCATCTAGTCCACACCAGAGAGTTATCGCATAACCAGAAATTCCTCAGTCGAACTGCTTTAATATTATCCTACCCTTGGAACCAACTGCACTCGCAAAATCGTTCCCGTTACTTTAAAAATCTGCTCCCTATGCTAGATAGAGACATCTGACAACAAGTCGACACTACAAATGCGCATCGCAAACCAATCAAAAGCCTGGACTGGTCCCGGTCCGTTACGAGTCCGCATGGGAATAGTTGAGGCCGTGCACAGTCACGAAAATTGCTTCAGGAGGCCCATTAAGGAAGCAGTCTCACGTTTATAGTTGCGTTCCCGTTGACACTACATAATTCACAACTGCAGAGACTCATCGGACCATAATGGAACACCTGTGTGCTCTGTGCAGTACGTGCATCCGTTGTGGGCATCTCCATATAGCCAGAGTGCCGCAGCATTATATCATTTAATTTTAGTGCGTGTGTGTGGCGAATGTAAACAAACAAAATAATAATAGTGATGTCTCTAACTTATTGTCAAATATCTGTCAGATTGCTGCGATTCTTGTAAATTTCCCAGGGATATATTTAGAGCGGCTCTTAATGTAGAACTTCGATATTAGAGCGTAGCTCAGCTCTAAATCGAGTCAATAAATCCAAATTTTAGAACACGCTCTAAATGTCGGCTTTAAGCTAGAGCAAGTCCTAAGTCTAAACTGATTTAGAGCCGCTCTAAGCGATTTTAGAACGTCGTTAATAAAACGCCCCTAATTGAACTTTCGATGTAGTTTTGTTAATTAGTAGTTTCGATATATCATCGTTCTAAATGATTTTTTACATACAAGAATATTAATTATTTATCAACTTATTTTTTAAAAATAGTAGCAGAATTTATGTTTTCAATGATTACGATGAATTGTGTTTTGACGACTTTATTTTTTCTATGAATCTTATATTTCTACAAACTATAAATTTTGGCTACCATTATTTTATATTGATTGCCTAAATGGGGCAGAAACTCCATAATTTATTTTGTATTTTACATCCTTGAATTCCGTTATTTATTTGCACTATACCGATAGATCTTCACGTATACAAAATCCACAGCTAAGCTTTCGAGTAATATGTGCTCTATGACTTTTACGCGCTTGCATAAGGAACAACATAAACACAAACTGGCCAATCATGGAATGGCAAAGGAGTATTTTAGATATACTCACTTATATACGTATATATATATATATGCTATATGTGCAAAGATTGGAATCTGCGGAATTCGGACTTTGGATATCTCCTCGAAAGATCTACACACACGATATCAATGCACATTGCACACACACATACACACAAAACGCGGACTTCGACGACGGACGCTTATATTTATGTGTGCTCCATTCAAGCCGAGCATAATATGTTATGTGTGTGTGTGTGCAATATTATGTATCGACGTAGAGCATATTGTGTGTACGATCGGGTCGAGCATTATGCAAAGAACACGCAAAGCATTTTCGAGGAATTATGCAGTACACGCGCTCGAGCTCGCGTTGCAATGCGCACGAGCGAATGTCTAAATAAGTTGTAGTGGGAAATGTTTTTTTGGTTTTTCTTTCGAAAATAAAACAGAATCACACGTAGGAATTGCTAAAAAGTGTATTTATTTTATATTATTTATTGTGGGTACTTTTAAGCATTCGAAAAAGGTGTTACGATCGGAATTGATTTCTTAGAAGCATATTTTTTTTAAATGTGCGCCATTTAGATCGCATATATTTTTTATTTTAATAATAACCACAAATATTATTAAAATAATAAAATGCAAATTATTAAAGAAATTTACTCCTTATATTTTCTCCTGAAATGAAAAAATATAATTTACCCCGAAACCCGTTTTTGGATTCTGCTGCAGATTAATAATCGCTACTCAATAACACACCGATTCGATATCGGCTTAATTTTTAATTTCACACTACTTAACTATATTTATACGTATATGAATACCCAATATACCCAAGATCGTTTCTTTGACTTGCACCACCTCGTACACAAGACATATATCTTATATGTATACATACGATCAGTGCGCGCTGAAAAGCAACGGTTTATAATAGTTCGACAGGCATTCGCGGAGTTCGCCGCGCGTATATATTAATTGGCATTTGCGCATTTTGTCGTCGTCGTCGTTGCAGTCGTCGTTTGTATGCGGCAATAAACTGCATCAGCTCGCGCATTCGCATAAATAATCTCATTTGCCATATAACCGATCATAAAAGGTGCGTACAAGTCGTAAACAAGTCGCACGCACGCGCGCGCACGCTCGCTCACCCGCCATTTAAGTGCAGTCAGCTATAATGTCGCTGTTCTAATTGCGAAAGAACGCATTAGCAGTATTAGCACTGTATGTGCTCACTCTAAAGAGTAGGTATACTCATTGTAAGTAAGTTTATATGTTAGATTGAGAATAATACATGTAATAATCAAAATATTCCGTTATTAAATGGCTCTTGTGTGCGTTTTTTGTGCTTTTTAATGAATGCATGGGAATGTCATACCGCTGTCACCAATGTTGGGAATTACCTTCAGTTAAACACACCTTGTAAACGGTTGATAATTGTCTGTAAAGTAGGCTCAATTTAATAAATTAATAATTTTCGTAGGATTGGATTTTATTTAATTAGTAGATTATTTTAGCAGCGTTTTCCAGGCCAAGTAAGATGGAAATAGAGCAGATGGTCATAGAAAAATCTTGAAATCAAATATTCTATAAAATCAACAAAAATGGCAAATCTGACAATCTTTGCAAAATTAAAAAAAGTTAAGCAGTGATAAAAAACAAGCAGAAATCAATCGTAAATCATTGCGATAAAAGTTAACAAATCCGTAAAAAATCAGGTGAAGACCACAAAAAAAATTTCTACTTCAACTTGCAAGATTGTTTTCGGCTTTGGGCTAGTTTCTTTGGAACAGTTTGGATCGTTTGTTGCGCCACTCAGGTTGAGTTTGGCCCAAATTTCCGATTGTAGCTGATATCTTATCTCCGATCCACACTCTAATTTTCCACAGTGATAGGCTGATAAACATCATCCTTAGACCACTTTTTTTGCAGACTCCTCAACTTATGTCAGCAGAGAAGCTCATAGGATTTTTACAAAGCCAGAGACCGTATTTTGAGTAAGTCGCCAGTTTTTATAACAACAAAATATTACCGCTCCCGAATCACTCTTAGCTGTATAGTAACATGATAGTAACGAAATAAAATGGGTTATGTTGAACTCAAATGCCCATAGCCGTAAAAACAAATCAACAGATAAATTATCTGATATCTGATAATTTTCTTTGGTCATTTTTGCATCTGAATCGGAATCAAGTTCGTCAGAAAATTCTTCGTTTGATGAGGTGTCGACCAATTCATTATCGAATTTAGCATCGGACGAGAGAATAGCCGATTGGGCGGGTTGATCTTCAGCATCGAACTTGGAAATATACGATCGAGCCGGCTGATGGATATCTGACAATACGGAGGCACAAATAAATTGGAAGATATCGCATCTTTATTTTTTATTAAAAACTGATCTTCTGCTAGAAATTAACTGGTCCGTTGCAGCTCGAATATCAGTTTTGTTTTGTGATTACATCTTCTTAAGTTTTCTTTTAAAAGCTCCAGACTTTTGCATTTTCAAAGAGTTTTCACAGTTCTTGTTAATAACCGCTGTTTATTGCATGTCAATATTAATAAGAAAAACAAATGACATATGGTGATGCCACTAATGACCATTCCTTAAATGTTATACTAAAGCTAATATAAAGCAGCACTCATAAATCAACATCGCTCAATGTTTTTATAAAGGTGCACAATTTTTTAATGTAATTGTGAATTTTTCACAGACGACATTCCTGAAATATAAGATTAATAGAAATATGAAATCGTCAAAACACAAATCATTTTAAAAACAATTCTTCGAAACGCCAATTCCTTTACAATTTAAAAAGGTCAAATTGTATATTTTGTATGTTAAACTTTAATTAAAACGATGATACATCGAAATACAATTTAACGTAAACAAAATAACGTCGAAAGTTCAAATATTATTTTACAAAAACGACAACTATTAGAAAAAAGGCGTTTTACAGTTTAGACTTTATGAGATTTGGTTAAACAGACCCCCCACCCCTTTAGGCCCCCTTTCCGAGCCTAAATAACTACATTTTATTGGGTTTTAAAATGAGACCAACATTTTAGAAAAATGACATTTATGGGGGGCATGAGGGAATAGAGGAAGCTTTAGGGTATCAATCGAAGTTATTTGAAGGGAGATAGGGTCAAAAAGGTATTTTTGGTTTTTGTGTGTATAGGGGAAGAAGTAAGAGGAGTAAAAAAGTTCAATTTTTAAAGGAAAAGAGTTGGCGCAAACAGCCATACTATTTTGGGGCCGGTAAAAGACACGTCTATTTACTTACACCACACGGATGATGTAAAAAGATACCTTTCCTCCCTATCTCCCTTAAGGGTACTCTAATTTCATTCATCTTTTTTTTTAATGATAGATATTAAAATTACCTATCGAATGATACCCTAAAACCCCCTCTACCCCCTGCCCTTAAATGGCATTTTTTATAAAATTTTGGTCAAACTTTAAACCCATCCCACCCCTAAGGGATTGATTAACTAGACATAATATTATGATATTTGTTGTTAGGGGGTTCTACCCCAAAATCTCATCGGGGCAGAAGTACAGTTTAGGCCAAAGGTAATAAAAAAACAAAAAAGCAAATTCGATTTATTGGACTAATTAAAAAATTTAAATTTAAATAATTGAAAAATTTTTACTGAATAAAAAGATTTTATGCTAAGAAAATCTATCTTCCAAAAAACTAACTATTTTTTATTAAGAAACTGTCTGATTTTGTTCTATAAAAGAACAGGTTTTTAAAAAGATAAGGACTGAGATCGAAAAATGTCTAACTTTAAATTGCCCTAACTTTGAAACCTCTTATCCAATTATAAAAATTCAAACATTTATAAAAAGAAAATTTAATTTCTGAAAACAAATAATTTGTTTTTGTTTTTGATTTTAGAAATCAGCCAGCTTCTCCGGTAACCCTGCCAATAGCGCCTTTATGGTGGCTTCTGAGACCTTCTTGCTGACTGAATTCCATTTATTTCTGAAATCTTTCTCATCTTTGGCTTTCATCTTTGTTTCCTTCAATTTTGTTTTGGTCAGAGCCCAATATCTCTCGAAGCTCTGGACAATTTTGGTGAGTTGGCTTCCTTTGGCACTATATGAATGTTATTGTCTTTGCACCATTTGAGGGACACTATGCTGTAGTGGCAAGTTTGGCCAAAAAAAGTAGAAATTCTGTGTTATCTAATAAATCGCAGCAATCTTTTCTGGAGGCACTCTTTCTCATAAATTTCACACCATTAACAGTGCCAGTTGCTACGTATCTCTGACTTCTAAGGCCACAAATGCAAATCGCTTGCCACACGAGAAACTTCTTTGGGAACTTTGGCTTTTGTTTTGTTTTAATTGTTTCTCGACTTTTCCATGTTCTTTTGCGGTATAATACTCCTGACCTGGCAATTGGGAGAATCTTGACAATGCATAAGTTTCATCGACCATAACACAGCAATCGAATTTTGAGAAAAAGTCTGACTTCAACTTTTTAGCTCAGGGCTGTGCTTCCATGTTCTTTGTGGAATTCCTGTCAGGTTCTGAACAAAACTTTGTCAGTCCTAAGGCTTTGATTTTGCGAACTAAATACTTGCTGCAGCTTGCTTTTAATGCCATTTTCCGATTCATCAGTCTTCACTTACAAAGCAACGATTTTCATCGACTTCTGTGAACCGATTCCAGAACCGATTTTCCTGGCAACGTTCAAGTCTCTATCAAATTCTTTTAGATCATTTGATATCGTTTTTTTTGAAACTTTTGCCTTGTTGGCATCGCAGATTTTCTTCAGAACAATCTTTCGATTTCCTCTAAAAAAGTTCTACCTACTGATGCAGGAGTTTTTTTATATTTTTAATAATATTTTTTTTATTTTATTAAAATGCAATAATTACATTGTGAACAGAGCGTAATTTAGTGATTTGTCCATACTACCAAATTATATAAATATATATACAATATAGCAATTTCTTTCTTCGTATATATGTATTTATAAATGAATATGTGTGTGTGTGTGATCAACGCACTGCATACGCGCGAGAATGGAAACTCAGCCGTGTGTCACGAACAGAAGGTATAAATGAAAATCGTAGACATAATAATTTCGGGCGAGGGTTGCTGCAAATGCAGAAAATTGATAGGCACACACACACACACATAAACATTAAACACATATACATCCACATTGATGCTTACGACAGGTGAAATGCGGCGGCGTATTCTATGGCAAGCCCGCGTGATCATTATAGATGAAGAGCATAAATCCAGATAGCCGAACCGAAATCGTACGTTGGCGAGATGCGGCGGTGGCAGCGCCCGCCGGAGCGCGTCGACCGGCGAACGATGAGCACCCGCGTTTGGATGCTTATTTGCTATATATAGTGGAATGAATGTGCTCCCCTATTAAGTGTGCGCCTGTGCTCCGCCCACACAATTACCGCGTGCACCAGAGTATTCATATATATACATATATATTATACAAGCACACACGTACATATATCGTCAGCAAGAGATGTATGCCGATGCGATGAGGGTCGTATTATCCTTGGCGGAGCTATATATATTCCATATACAGAGAACTGTACAGTACATTTCATAAATACATATCTGTTCTGTAAATTATATTCTGGAGATGTGAAAGAGACTGCAAGTGACAGCCAGTGACGTCATATTTAACATGGCACACAGTTATTATTAATGTTGGTCTATAGAAAGTACTACGCGTTGCATGTTATAATATTTTGTGTTCATATTATACTAAATATATAATCTATTATATAAAATAGGATATATTATAAAGTTTGTGCTCTAAATTCGAGTTCAATGAGATAATTGTATAGTTCTTTATTGTTTTACTAGAAATACTGAGTTGTCAGATGAAATCTACAATGCTGTGATTATTGTGTTTATAACACAATTGAAGGCGTTTGTCTTCACTGCATCGTACTGCTTCATGTAGGGTAATTTGATTTTTGCATAAATATAGATTATAGAATATTAATATTCTTTATAACCCAAATTTAAAAAGAATAATCTAAAAATTAATCAAATGTCCAATGAAAAAAAGAAATACTTATTATCGTTTTATTATATTATATAATCACTAGAGATAGATGTTGTACGCCGGCTAAATCCGCCGTATTATTAAATATACGTATAGCCGCCTAATATGATTATAAAAGCGGTTTAGAGTCAGTAAGTTTGGGCTATTCATTTCCGATTCCATCAAAGCAGTTCAACAATTGATCAAATTTTAGACGCCGAATTTGCTTAGTTAAACTTAGTTAAAATGTTGAACTGCTTGGATGGAATCAGGCAATAATTTATTATTATTTCAAATACTTATTATATAATTATTTAGTAAATACAATTTTTGTATCTCAATTATTTTTCTTGGGTCTTTGTATAAATATATGAAAAATATTAAATCTCTTCTCAAGTGTCTCGGAAAACCGTGATTGACCCGAAAGAAGATCTTTGGTTTGAATAATTGTCTATAGGTATTTGATAGATACTTGAAAATTGCCAGAAAAATCGGTTGTGGAAGAAAAAAGGTTTTGTATGCCCACAGAAGTCGAGGGAAATCGTTGCATTGTTAGAGAAGAATCCAAGGCTGTCGAATCGGAAATTGGCGGCAAAAGCAAGCTGCAGCGTGTTTTTAGTTCGCAAAATCAAAGCAGCTGCGGGAAAGACTTACAACGTACAGTCAGTACCTGACAGGACTTTCACAAAGAACCTGGAAGCACAGCGCCGAGCTAAAAAGTTGAAGTCAGATTTTTTCTCAAAATTCGATTGCTGTGTTATGGACGAGGAAACTTATGTATTGTCAAGATTCTCCCAATTGCCAGGTCGGGAGTATTAAACCGCAAAAGAACGACGAAAAGACGAGAAACAATTTAGAACAAAACACAAGTGAAAATTCCCAAAGAAGTTTCTCGTGTGGCAGGCGATTTGCATTTGTGTGCTAAGAAGTCAGAGTTACGTAGCAAATGTCATTATTAATGGTGAAATTTATGTGATAGAGTGCCTCCAGAAAAGATTGCTGCTATTTATTAGAAAACACAGAATTTCTTCTTTCTTAATTATTCCAAGTGATTTCCTCCTCGGAAACACAAATAATCACAAAAATATAAATAAATGTCAAGATTTATCAACTAAAAATGACTAAACCTAATTGCATTGACAGATTATTCAAACGTAAATATTTTGTTAGTAGAGTATTAAAGATCTTTTGCTTTTCGTATTTTTTTTAAACAAACTTAAATTGGCGAAAATTTAGACAATTCTTTGTCTCAAAGAACTTCTGTGGGACGCCACGATGGGACTTGAAAAAAGTGGCAATGGTTTCAACAAAATTAAGGTTTGTATTATTACCGGTCTTTTAGAGACAAATTCCAAAATAAATGAAACAAAGAAAATTCCTTAGAATTTAATTTCAAACCCCATTTATAAAAATATGAAAATAATCAAATCAGCTTAAACTTTTTCCGTTCAAACTATTTCAAATTTCCAACAAATAGCACATCCCCAAATTGCCACATTTAAAGTCATTGAAAACTATTTCGTCGAGTTCAAAAATTGCTCGCTGCAATTCGGCACATTAAATTATAATTCGGCTGCAACTTTTAAATATATATTGTAGCTAATGCCTAATGCAAGCCCTGAAACAAAACAAATAAGCTCTGTAGCACTTGCTTACGTACACATCCACACACACACACACACACATGTGCTCTCTCCGCACACTGAAAAACTTTAAAACTTTTACCACTTTTCATGTTTGATGCACATGTGTGCCTGTAATGCACCACCCACAACCGCCCGCCTCCTTTATTCTATGCATTCTATAGCATCATCGATCGACAACGATTCATTATTTATCGTCTAACTTTGATCTCAATAAATTTTGTGAGACATAAATTTGTGCGGCGGAAACGCGACACATTCACCATCACGATATTTTGCACGCAGCCATACATTATTTTCTATATTCTATAGTATATGTACTATACAAGTTTAACAGATTATAGATTAAAGATTCAATGCAATGGCTCAGGTACTCGAATAAGACTTTTTGTATATATTAAATATAATCTCTGTCTTTGAGTGCATCAGATGCACGTGCACGTGCACACTGCACAATCCATACGATTGAAAATTATATTGTGCATAGCTTATTATTATAAATGAAGTATTATAGTTCTAAGAGAATGCTTATAATATTTACCTAAATTTAGGTACATA
>JAAAKO020028273.1:0-13727 GCA_010015015.2 Bolitophila cinerea
AAAATTGTTGTCAGTCACCTATTTTGTTATAGGGGCAGGTGTTAAACTTTAAAAGAACCTTTTAGACCACAAAACCGCTAAGAAATTGTTGTAGGTCACCTATCTTTTTTTATAGGGGAGGTTTAAAAGTTTTAAATATCCTTTTAGACCACAAACCTTTGAAAATTGTTATTGGTCACCTATCTCCTTTATAGGTAGTGAGTTTTAAATGTAATTTTAAACAACAAAACCGTTAAAAATGTTCACCTATCTTTTTTATAGAAGAGGTTTTAAAGTTTTAATTATCCTTTTAGACCACAACAACGTTAAAAAACTGTTGTCGATCACCTCTCTTTTTTATATTTAAAGTTTTAAATACTCTTTTAGACCACAAAACTGTAAAAAAAATTGTTGTAAGTCACCTATCTCCTTTATAGAGGGAGGTGTTAAAGTTTTAAATATCAGATTAGACCACAAAACCGTTAAAAATTGTTATCGGTCACATATTTCCTTAATAATTGATATGCAAAAGTTTTCAATCTCTTGTAAAAAATAAGGGAAAGTTGCAAACTACTAAGAGTATTGAGAATTTAGTGAAAATCTCCACCTTTTTTCTAAGCCATTGCCTGATCTTATACACACCTAATAAGATTTTTAGAAACTGATGAGATAAACAAAAATATGAATCCTTTAAATAAAATATTAACTGATGGGCTATATAGTATATGTTTGTGGAATTCGAAAATGTGAGCTTTTCTGAATTGAAGAAATCGTTATAGACATTTCCCTAAAAACATTAGTTTTTGGGGAAATGTCTATACGTTCTTAGATCCCAGACGATGCTTATTCAGAGTACCCACAGCAACAACTAACTTGAATTAGCTTTTCTTATTAAAGCTGCTGCACATACAAAAACCTATCAAAATATAAAAACCAGAAATATTTGCATATCAATTACAAAATAATACATAAACTTGTGTCTGAAAACCACAATGCAGAAAAACAAATATATGTGTAGAGTATATTTATATATATAATATATTTTTAATCTAGATGTCTAGAACACTTATACACCACTGGGTTTAACCTAGTTCCATGCGACGGCAACGACGCGCGGTTAGGTACAAAATTCGCATATTCAGGGGGTGCACCTACATTCCTTTAGCCATATATAATATAATTGTGCAATATTTGTATACTATATATGATATGTACGCATATTACGTGCTGTTCACGTACACACCTCTATATCGTGTAAATAATTATGTTTGTATGTGTGCTAGTAGTAGTATATGTTTAATGAAGAATAACATATCGCGGCCGCGGGCGGGGGTAAAAGTTAAACTTTGTGCCTGATTCGGTTATAAAGATAATGTTAAATTTCCGGTTCGGCTGCCAAGGCGGTACGCGATAGCATTCAATCTAGGTGCATACATATATATATATAATTTATAATACTAAGAAGGTTGTATATAGACAAGAACATTAAGAACATTATACAAAAATGCAATATCATTAGGAGACTACACACAAGATATTATATATGTACATATATAAATTCTAATCTATTTTATATATAGGGGCGGACAAGTAAAGGCGTTTTTAAATTTTAATATCGATAATGCGATGAAGTTAAATTTTGAAATATCATGATTGCGAAATGTGAGCTCAAGGTCTTCCATAAAAAATGGATTCATCAATTTTTCAATAATAATATATTTAGTAATTAAAAATATAAGTTAGTAATGAGTGTGTGTGTTATATTTATTTGTTTAATATCAATGCGATTAAATACTGTGAACGATTAGTTATATAGAATTAGTTATATTATCAACAAATTATTTATATCTTTGCTAGTCCTTCCCACCGGTCAGGTACAGACAGGAAGTATCTGCAAAATAATTATAATCAACTAATTTGTATCTCTCAAACTCAGAGCTAATATATGTACCTATCCATAGCCTCACTGAAGCGCTGCTTGTAAAGCTTTGGCGAAATAACAGTGGGCAGTTTTCCTTGGCCTCCCATAGTCTTCACCATCGACTCTATGCGCTTGTCAAGCGTGAATGTGCGAATGTAATCTATGTAATACAGATATTTTGTCAAAACCAGATTATTTATAAGCAAATGTCAATATGGCGTACCGATAATGCCGAGCACCAGAACTTTGTCGGTGCTGTGCAGGCCGACCAGCAACGAGTAATCCATCACATCATTTGTGGCCAAGAACGTGGCATCACGCACGATCGCTTCGCGCAGTATTGTCTTGCTGTGTGCCAGAATGTAGAGTGGCTTCGACCAGGACACTGGATAATAAAAAAACATTATAAATTTTGAAATATAATTAAAGGTAACACAATAAAAACTATATGCATACTTTGAATGAGATTCTCGTCCAGCCACACGATCTCACCATTCTGATTGGACGGGTCAATCAGTCGATTACGTTCCGATCCCTTTAAATCAAATTTATTTGAAATCGTGCAGTCAAAGAAGAGGTTCTCCATGATCAACAGTGATTTTTCGTGAACAGAACTAAATAGATCATAAACATATAATATTAGAATACACAATTGAAATAAATATAAGTGGCATACTCTTTTTTCTTGATGGTAACTCTAAAAACACCAACGATCTTTGCCAGCAACGTAGGCAGACCACGTTGCATGCACTGATTCATGTACAAAAAGTAGTGTGGCGCAAAGTTCTCGAACAGCGTCACGTCCTGCTTGGACATTTCCTTTAGCACGAAGCGCTCGTCTAAGTAAAAGGTTCGACCGTATAATTGTATATAAATTATAAATAATCAAATAGAAATAATTTTAACCTTTAGTCTTGCAAAACTTTGAGCCACTCTTGCCACCACGCGCGTCCCAGTGTACACTTTCGCACAGCGACCGAGCAAAAGCAACACGTCCATCGTCCGTGTCTTGCTGCAGCAGCGAATCTCGACTGTCCGTGCGCCGACTAGCTAAATTCTGATTCAAACTACTTGTGCTGGACTTTCGGTCGACACCAACACCGCTGTCGCGTCCACTCTTTGCGTCCAGCTCAGGTTGACTCTGCATGCGCTGCACATTCCTTTTCTCTGGCTCCGTCGCATCCTTACCAACGTGCTCTATCTTTGCCGCTGGCTTGATGAATTTCGTGCGCATCGTATCGAATTCACGTGCAAAATAAATCTTACACGTAAACTGTGTGCTTAGATCCTGAAAGTACACCTCGATATGTGGACTTACAGCTTTGCTCTTCTTGTCAGCCGAGTCACGCTCGTCAAAATCTGCTAGGCCCTCTTGTGATCGCCGCTTTACATTCGGACTACACTGACTATCCGATACGTATCCAGCCGCATGCTTTGTGTCCAGTGCACGCTTGTAATCGTTCGACATGAGACTGTGTGCAATCACCGAACTAATATCTTGATCCTGTACGAGCACCGGGAACTGACCCAACGGAAGACTATGGTGTTCGTTACTGGGTATCGGTGATTTTAATGCGTATACATTTTTAGCGGATGGTAGCAATTCACGAAGTAATTTCTTTACACTCTTCTTGTCTGTGGCGGCGCCACCTTCTTTACTCGTCACAATCGACTCAGGCACGCACTTAGTCGGTGACGAATCACCAGAGCTAGATTGTTTCTCCTTGGCATCACTAGATTCAGCCGCGTCTTCTGGTGGCTCCGCATCATCATCGTTTATTAAGCTGTCCGATCGCAAATCCTCTGTGCATACAATGGCAGCATCCACATGTACTCCGTGCGGTGGTGCAATCTCATGCTTTGCAGCATACGTGGTTCGACTCTGCACGGCAGCCTCTTGTAATCGTGGCACCCAAAGTTCCATACTCTCGGCTAGCATTTTCTTCATCAATAGCACCGCATCCGTAACGTCGTGCGCACTAACCACAGAGACCGTCAGCAGTGTCTGTACAACGCTAACCTTCTCACGAAAAGCCATTTGATCGCGATTCATAAGCTGCTTTAAACTGCCCAGCATCGGGAAGTCTACATCACTTGACAGATCTGCCAGAATGTCATGAATATGTGCGTACACCTCGTAACCTTTAAGTGCAAAGTTTTTAATATCTTCCAGCACCTTGAATTGATCCAGTGCATTTGGACTGCGTAGCTGTAATATCATGGAAGGCATTCCAATGGACCATACCTCTACGGGACTGTACCTAAAACTTGCCACAATTCCGTTGAACGAGAAAAACTGTACATGATCTCTGTGCATACTGTGCGAACACTGGCGCTTGCTCAGCTCGGCCTCGATCGTTTTCATGTCGATTGTGTTCTCCTTGTTGTCTGCCATGTCCACAATGCGACGCTTGTACGCGTGTCCATGGAAACGCAACTCTAGATACTTGGCGAATGACAGGCACCATGTGTCCTTGGACATTGGTACACTGGGAGTCATTTCATCGCAAACCGTACACTTTGAGGTCATCAGGATCTGATCTACATGCTGTGTGGTTAGATTCTCTGTCAGCTGTACCTGTATGCAACCCATTGAGTGGGCATAGCGGCGCACATGTCCGATCATCGGTAGATTGCATGAGGAGCACATATACGAGCTGCGGAAGCAATAGTACTCTAGGAACTGGCCAAGCATAATGTCGTTTTGTCCGTAGAAGATCATATTGAGCAACGATGGTTGCGCACAGAATGAGGAAGGCGTAATTGAATTGGAATTGGAGCAGAAACAGCAAAACAGCACGGGCAAACGTTGATGGTTAATCAGGTCAAGAGCATCTTTGTGGGTTTCGGGTTTGTGTTCGTTGTTCGTGACTGGCGGAACCTTTTTGTTGATGTGTTTCACTAAATGTGTATAGTGTTAATTATCTGGATGGAAAGACAACTTTAAATAATTCCTACTTGATGCAGATTTGGGCAGACGTCCGCCACAGGCTCGAAAATCGGCTAGCAGCGTTTGAACTTCTTTGTTCTCCACGGAAGTGGTTATTTTGTGCGTCAGGAACTTGTGAATTGGATTTAGCTGTAACACAAATTTTATAAAGCTCATTATTCTAATCAATCTTTTCAAGTGACTATTTTACCTGTGTGTTTGGTTCTGGAATGACAACCGCTTCAGGTGCTGCTGGAAGTTTGTCTTGCATTGTGTCTGACCACTGCTTGGAGTAGTACAATTCATGCGGATAGTGCGATCGTAGCGCACACTTGCGACCCTGCTCCGTTTCAAGGAATGGCAAAGGAAAACCGACGAACGGACTCACAGACAGCACAGTGGCATTTAGGGCTGTCCTAAAGCGATTGTCGTACGGCATCTCGACGGCAAACTCAACGGTGGCCTCCGGCTCAAAGGCACTTGGTGACAGATCAGTGGCACGCAGCGGATCAGAGAAATCCTGTACGTTCTCCTTGGTGACCACCTTGTTTTCTTCGACTTTAACCTTTTCACATTTCGGTCGACACTTTACATCACATTCGGCGGGCAGCGCTTCTGCTGACACCTCGTTTGCGTCACCCTTAGACGGGCTGTTGTCCTTTGAATCGAAAATGCTCAGTTTCGGCGATGGAGGACGAGCGAATTCGTCCAGCAGAAATGAGAGCTCCAGCCGCCAGTTGTATCGAGCAAATAATAGTTGAAGTGCTACACGTTTAACGCGTACCAGTTCTTGATTTGCTGCACCACGCAAGAGGACACAGCAACCACGTGGACTCGATGGAATCTCAAAGAACATAAGTGTCTTGGAACCACCGTTCGGATCATCAAAGTTTTGTATGTAAAACCGATCACACGTGCCCAGTTTAGGGCGTCCGATGTTTGAGTCAATAGACGTGACGACATCACACTGCAAGCATCGAGACAGACGCTCCAAGACTGTGAGTTTGACATCAAGCACAAGTGTGATTCCGTAATTGCGTAGCATATCTTGGGCAATGCCCGAAACATTCTTGTGCACCAGTACTACGTCTGGCTTTAGACTGAGAATGCGTGTAGTTACATTGCGTAGGTACGCTTCTTCCTGCATCAGCAATGACTCAATGCTAACGAACTTTCCTTCGACGCGCTGGTAAACAATGGCACATTGCAGCAGCAAAACCTTGGGCTTTGGAATCGAAGTGGCCATCTCTTTGTGTACGACGTTCTTTGAGAACACCACGCCACCGAATCGTTTGGACTCATTGCGTGATCCTCCGGGTACTTTTTTGAAATTAACATAGTTACGTATGTCCATCTGATCCATGCTGCACAGTTCCGGACGAAGAGAGTTCGCGATGCCAGCACACATTGGCAACAGCACTTTGGACCAGGTCTGGTCAAGGTTTTCGTTGCGCAAGAGTTGTGCTGAAAGAATGTAATTGTATGATTTATTTATGTTTATTTTTCATAAGTCCAGTGTGTACACGTACTCAGCAAAAGTTCCTCGTGATTGCAGAACGCTTCCAGTAGAGACTTCGAACCGGCTGTGGAGAGCAAAGAGTTCTGCATTTCGTAATCCTTTGACGTTGCGAATCCGAAACTGTTGTCGTGCGAGTTTGGCGGAAGTTTTTCTAAATTTGTAATACCAGAATAAAGAATAAATACAATATTAAAAAAGAATTATAGCATGCCTTCTAAGAAGCTAGCGTTATCTAGACTCGGACGACTCAGATGCACAGAACTCGCGTCTACGTCGAGGTCAAGCTGAAAAGAGCCACTGCTGCTCATCACATCGTCCACACGTAACAGTTTGTACACGCATCCCTCGATCATCTCCACTGTGTCAGCTTCATCAGAGCTCAATTGCACAAGAGACACTAGAAATCCGGCCTCTATCATTGCATTTAAGATCGCGAGTGCTTGTTCCTTGTTCGATGCTTTCTGGTTGACTACCAGAAAACTGATTAGCTCGGTGCCACGATTTTGATACGGTAAAACACGCGTCATTTCCTCGTAGAGGGTTTTCAGAGAATTCGACTGCTGTAGAATGTTGCGCCGGTCAGCGTTCGACAACAGCGTCTTTGGATTTGAGACAAGACGTTCCTCTTGATAGCCCAAAGAGACTTTGCGATGCAATTGCGTCGATGGGATCTCAAGGGCCTGACTTTGTCCATCGCTAAGCGAGAGCTTAATAGACAGATCATCCTGTAAGGCCTGCAGGTCTGACTTTAAATCTGAGTTAATGTTGGAAGATTTTAAGAAGCTTAGCACAATCTTGGAGCAATATGTGCACACTTTGAGGTCACCTAAATACAGAACACAATTATCATTTCATGTTTTTTGTGAAATAGTTTGGAATTGTACTAAGTTTACCGGAACAATTTATGATTTTTCCGGGTACAACTTGATTGCAACACTTCGAACAGAAGATTTGTCCGCAGAGACGACAATGATGTTTTCGACGGAAGGTGGAGAACTTTTGTGAGCACTCATAACACTCCTTGGATTTGGAGTCAGGCATCCAGAAGCTTTGCAACTCGGTGTCTTTATAGCTACCAAGATTCTAAATAAAATACATAATTTTTTAATTAGTTAAGGTAATGCAAATAAAATGTTGATCTCACATTATTCTTCTGAGCCATTAGATTGCTGATCCGATGAATGACATTTGAAGTTGTACGCTTTCCAGGTAACTCTACAGGGGAGTCATCATACTGTGCAAGATATATATAATTATAAGAACATACATCAATTATTCTGATTTGTTTGAATATACCCTGTCCTCATTGGAAACACTGTCACTGGTGCTGCTCGAGGCCGCGTCACCAGTCGGGGGCGTTTTCAAAATGGCCGGAAATGGTTGACCCAAACTATTTGTGGAACTGTTACGCGACGCATTCATCGGTGTGCTCGTCGAAGACGTCGACGGTGGCACAACGGCAACGGTTTGATGCGACGACGCCGGCGGCACAATGTTAACGGTATTATAACTACTGTTGTACGCATTTTGGATGTGATTTACGAACTTCGAGAACAGTGTCTCTGGTTCAGACTCAAAGTCGCGCGCAAACTCAGTGAGTTTCGTGGGCGAATGTAGATTACGGTTCATTTTCGGTAATTAGTAAAAGAGTTTTTGATTTTGGTTGAGATTTTTGTTAGCACAGAGTTTATTTTGTTTTTTAGGGGTTTGTTTATGTTTGCACTTTACACTATTGATTTGAGATTAGGCTCCGGAAATGTTGATTTGATCGGTGATCGCTAGTTCGGGTGCTAGAGTGGTTAGAGCTAGATCGGACCATCGTTGCTCCTGCATCGGTTGAAAAATTAGTATATTAAGCATAATATCTGATAATCAAATAAATAATAATATCTAACCTGCTCGCTTAGAGTTAAATGCGAATCTCCGTTATCGGCCTCGGGATCGGGCAGCTTTTCGGTCGGCACCATTATTGGATCAAAGGGCAGTTCATCTTGACGCCATTCGTTGTCGACGACTTCCAATAAAAAGCCATCAGCTGGTGGCTGAAAAAACCGAATAGTAGTTATACGAGTCTTTGTCTAATTATGCATACAGGTGTTGTATTTTCTCGCATTATGCGTGTACCATATTGCCAATGCAAAAACTACGATATTACCTCGCTGTCCATACTTTTTGTCTGGATTTGTGTACCAAGCAAATGTATATATAAGATTGAACAATTTTTGGGCAATGACCAGCAACAGAACGAGAGATGTTTGAGATAACAAACAAAAATAAATCCAAAAACATGCAATTCGCAATTGGACGCAAAGAAAATAACTTTCTATTTTTTGACATTTGACATTGAGTCAGCTGTTGCGAGTTTTTACAGTGTGGTAAGTACGGGGATTGAACAATAGATGTCGCCACGTTGATATGTTATCTTTGGCGGATAGATGTCGCCACTTTAAAAATTATATTTTTGAATATTTGAAAAAAGGCGCATTTTTGCGGTATAATATTTTTAATATTTAAATGCACCATATAATAGAAATATTATTTTTTGCAGTTATATGACATTAATAGAATTGATTGCGATTTTGTATTTTTTCCCATTTTAATTGTCAACGCACGGTAAAGCATTTCAAACCTGAAAATATACTGCGACTGTGTCATATTATATTTTTAACTTAAAATATTTATTTATTTTTAATTCGAAATAGAACCTGTGTATAATATTTTATGTTTAAGCGTATTAAATCGCAGTTTTTTTATGACTGAGAGTCCAAATTCTGAAATAAGAAATATTTCGTTATTATGAGAGGAATTTGGAGCTACCCAATAACAAGCAAACACATTTCAAGTATATACATTTATGAACTAGAAATTATATTTTGCAATTATTCATCATTCAACCCGCTTTAATTATTTGAATACAAATGAAAACAAATTGCAAACACAAAGTCGCCACACACCGAATATCCGCCGAATTTGTGCAATAATTACGCGGTTCTTTGTTTGTCGAATGAGTTGCATATTATATATTATCTGTTTGTGACTGCGCACGAGAGCGACGACATTCCGGATCCTGTGTGGGCGGAGGGCGACCGATACGCAGCCGGCGACGTGTGAAATAACGAAGGTCATGTTTGGAAACCTCACACGGCATGCAGCATCAGTAGCGACGCAGTACGGAGAGTTGGTGTTCACTTTTACTTGATAATTGTTCCAACCTTGATTAAAACTCCCGGCGGCAGCGGCGCCGACGTGGCGTGGTTCAAAGTTCTTGGAAAAGATTTGATTTATAGGATAATAAAGCGCATTGTTAAAGTTCGATGGCCATGGAGATTGGGCTACTAACTTTTGGGTTTGAGTGATTATCAACATTTAGGATAAAGTTGATGTATGGGATTGTAAAAATGCATCAAAATTTAAAATGTATTGAGTTTATAATCTCGTTCATAGACATTCATTTTGCTGAAGGCCAGAAGATTAAATTTTCTTTATATCATAGGGCTGTAGAGTCATTACATAATTTGACTCCGACTCCAACTTCACTTCGACTCAGAAAAACCCTTTTTTTATAAAAACATAATTTTAATTAAACAAATTAAACTGGGATGCTCTAAAACAGTTTTAATAAATCGGATCTTAGAGCATCCATGATTTAGAGAATTTATACAGAAGTTTTATGTACTTTTTCTTCTTTAGGGGTTGAGACCCCATATATATATATATATTATGAAATTTATACAATTATACCTCCTATTTTTAAAGGGGTGACACCCCACAGATGATCAAATTTTAACTGAAATTATACCTTATCTATTTTTTAGGGGTAAAACTTTAGGGATGATGAAATTTTAACTGAAATAATACCTTACCTATTTTCAAAGGGTTACACCCTAATAACAACTTGAAGCTTGATTTTGAATTAATCTTGGTCTTGTCGACCAATTTGCAGCTCTAATGGAGTCATTAATATTGTTTGCGAAAATAAAATTAAATATCTATAATCGAGATATAATGGACCGTACAATACTTTTATTTTATAAAATTTCAATTTTTTACAAGCTCTAATGGACTAGAGGCTATGAAAAGATCGCTTAAGCTATACAAATTTGCCATTTTGGGCTTTAATAGAGCTGCGACAACCGAAAACCAAAATGATAAATTATCACATGCTTTAAAAGTTATCTGTAATAAACCGTTTGCAGCTTCAGTACAGAAAAAAGTGTTACTTCGGCACTCTCCACGGATGATGGAATTTTAACTTAGATTATACCTAAATAATTTTTAAGGGTGAAACACCTAATACTAATCTATTTTTTATGGGTGACAACCCACGAATGAAAATTTTATAACTGAAATTATACTATACATTTTTTTAGAGGTGACGCCCCACAGGTGATTAAATTTATACAGAAATTATGCTTTGCTGACAATTTTCCGCCTACACTTTGCCGCCCACAATTTGCCACCCCACATTTTATCGTCCCACAATTTGCCGACCCACAATTTGCCGTCCCATAATTTGCTGACCCACTATTTGCCGCCCCACGATTTGCCGCCACACAATTTACCGCCACACAATTTGCCGCCCTACGATTTGCCGCCCCTTCAATTTTCCGCCTATAATTTGCCGCCCACAATTTTACGCCCTACAATTTACCGTCCCACAATTTGCCGACCCACAATTTACCGTCACACAATTTGCCGCCTTACAATTTGCCGCCCCTACAATTTTCCGCCCACAATTACCCGCCTACAATTTTCGTCCAAAAAAAAATACTTGGACGCTATTATTTAAGTAATTTGAAATATATAATTCATATTCCAATATTATTCATTTTTTAAAAAGGTAATAAAACACGTAACTTTAATTAAAAAGAATGAGCTACAGGAACCCTTTGCTTTTTTAACTTTAGATGAAATATATTAATAATAATAAAAATAAAATAATTATATAAATAAAATTATATTTAAGAGCACCCAAATTATATATTTGTTTAAACAGAACTTGACGATAGTGTGACGCTGGCACCCCTACCTCAAATGTTTATTTTAAATTGTGATAGTATTTTAACAGATAGTTTTTTAACGTTAGGTTTTATATTATCTTTTAAAAAGAAATAATATCCCAATATAAGTCCACGAAGGGGTTGGTCATTTGCAAAATTTGTCAGGCGGTAAATTGTGGGCAGCAAATTGTGGGCGGCAAATTGTAGGCAGCAAATTGAGGACGGCAAATTGTGGGGTGGAAAATTGTGGGGCGGCAAATTGTGAGGCGGCAAATTGTGGGGTGGAAAGTTTTGTCGCGGCAAATTGTGAGGCAGCAAATTGTGGGCGAAAAATTGTGAGGCGGAAAATTGTGAGGCGGAATATTGTGAGGCGGCAAATTGTGAGGCGGCAAATTGTGGGGTGGAAAATTATGGGACGGCAAATTTTGAGGTGGCAAACTGTGGGGCGGCAAATTTTGTTATGGCAAATTGTAGGGCGGCAAATTTTGGGGTGGCAAATTGTGGGGCGGCAAATTGTGGGTCAGCAAACTTTGTTATGGCAAATTGTTGCCGGCAAATGGTTAACGACATTTTTTACAGATGATAAAATTATACCAACAAATTTTTAAGATGACACCCTCTGTTTTATTGTACCACCCCATAGATGGATATCATTTTTTATGAATGGTGTAATTCGGGGCGGTCAGCTACCTCTTCGTCCCCTAATGACGCTACTGGAGTCCCTTACGTCGTTTTTCGTTGTCGGAACCATTTTATTTCTAAAACATTTTGAAAAATTCCCTCCACATCTCATCAAATCAAAATAATCCAACATCAGGTATCAGAAAGATCCCCCAATCCTCAATTCCTCCCAGCTTCTGAACGCATATACACACACATAGATAATTTTAGACTGTTATAATTATGCGTACATCAATATTTCGTATTCGATGATCCCACAACTAGAAAATCGCAAACATATAAATATATATATATATTTATATGCGTATCAACGTGCATACGTGTGTGCACACACAATATTGCGCGTAAAACGGAAGTGCTTTTGTCCACTCTCGTCTGTACGAACGCGCGCGCGCGCATAAATATTTTTTCCGGAAATTTGAAATAAAGTGAGGAAAAAAATAATCTATGTGCGATCATGGGTCGGTGCCTTTTCTGTATCGCACACGAGTTTATATGTTATGCGTGTATGTGTGTATGTGTGTATGCGTATATGTTGTAATTGTGTATGTGTCGGTGTGTGTGTGTGTGTATGCGTGTGTGAACCATTCCTAAATCGGATCGAAGCCCTGATTTATGTACTGATGAGCTGCGTGTATTTAATTTAATGTAGGCATAGGCATTACAATAATATATAGCATATTTTTACAATGCATAGACGTTTTTTGTGTAGGTGCGGGATTGGCATTCAAGAGAAATTCAATTTGCAGAACTTTTGTGCTAACCTTAATTAGATTTTTTTAATTAATAACGTATGTGAATAAGATTTTTTTAAATGGTTTTGCTTTTTTATTTAATTACATTCGATTGATTAGATAATTCAAAAGTATCGATAAGACTTATATAACAGTTTATGTTTATTCTACATATTCTACATATTTTACATATTCTACATTTTCTACGTCATCTACATATTCTAAATATTTTGTAACCACTTTCCCTGACTCGAGAGGAACAAGCAGTTACGGAAAGAATTCTCTATAATCCACATATTCTATTGCTCGTCCCCTAAGCGGGAGATACGCTCGGATGCACTTATTATAGTATACGTACATATATAATATATATGCGCAATGCATTGCGTGTGTACACCTGTACACCTGGACACTATACTATATGTTTGTTTACTAATTCGTACCGCGCGCGTACCTCGAACTTAAACAAATTTAACTCGACTATATGTGCGTGTCATTTTACATGTTATAGACATTATTAAATTATAAAACGTTGTATTTCGTGTCGTGTTGAAGTATAATTAAATCAATGTGCTTGAGGTGGTGTATGTGTGTGTGTGTGTGCGCACGAGCGACACCGCTACAGGTGTTTGATTTCGATATATGTTGAATTGAACGGAACGAGAATTGATGTACGGACTATGGAGTGTCGATGAGCGACATGGCACGCGCCAGATTGGCCCTTAATTTCGGGTACACGAGGAATTCATTGAGCGTGGGAACTTTCCAGAGGAATTTAGACAATTATTGCAAATGAATAAAAAAAATAGTTTAATTTTATGATTAAACATTAAATTGATTAAAATATGGAAGAAATAGTTTTGTACAATTGGGTTGGACTGACCAATATACAGGGTGTCCCGTAACTCAACGTCATAAATTGGAGGGCAGATAGAACACATCATGACTGAGCAGAAAATCGAAA
>JAAAKO020028284.1:0-13726 GCA_010015015.2 Bolitophila cinerea
CGGAAGCAGATGACAGGCGACTGATTATTATTATCGATGATAAGTATGTCATCTTCGTACTTTTTCATAAGACATGTCTTTACAGTCCTCCGATCCGGACGGTACTCTCCTTCAATTTATCCAAGAGTTTATCTGATATCAAGGCAGTTACCGTTGAAACTCCTAACCTGGGCTGCGATTCTGTCATTTTTCCGATAATAAATACGCCCAACGCATAAAAATTCAGTGAGTGGAACAAAACATCTTAGTCAACTGCTTACGGGGTTGTGACTAACAATTTCCGCCCTCTCTCTCTGCCGCATAGCTCGCAACAAACGCATTTCAGGAACCTCAGGCACCTCTTGACGTTTAAAACGACGCACGAAAGCAAACGTTGCTGATTTCAGCTATCCTCAGAGCGGAATTCGTTGTTCTAGTCGTATTTTTTTTACGACAACGCCAGACAGCATTCCAGTACTAAACTACTAATGTTAATGTTGCAAAAAGGTATCTAAAAACATGTTTTGTATAAATTTTATATATTTTTTATTAGCCCATTCCACCAAAAGGCTATATCGCCATCCAGGTGAGAGATAATTCAGTTGCGTATTTTTATTGGGTAGTAGAAAGATGGAGCTAAAAATGATTTTTTCAATTTCGGGAATTTCCGCTGTTTTACTTGTTTCTAACCTGTTTGAACTTGTAATTTTTTATTCTCAAAATTGGAATGAAATCATCTGAGAAATTTGTGGAAATGTGAAAAACGAGAAAATTTGCAAGTAGTGGATAGATATAGCCTGGGGCCACCTATATTTGACAAAAACAGAACATCCGCTGTCTCCCGAGTTATCTGACCTGCAGACCTTGATTTATGGTTTTGGGTATTTTTCTCCCCACCCGGCAGATAGGGGTTCTTAAATAAAATTCTTTTCGGCTATTTTTAAAAATATATTTCGACGTCGTAAATGACAGAATTAGGTTATTTTATTAGGTTTTATTTATTGTTAACTGAGAAAATGGATGAAAATACAATATTTGGCCTTAGCCAACTGGGCCTTGTTAGTGCTGTCGATACCCGACTTTTTTATTTCCCGGGTATATGGTTTTTATTATTTGGAACCGAAAAACGGGAATGGACCCGAAAAAAAATTCTGGACCCCATAAACGGGTCTAGAACAAAAAAAATGGCCTTGACCCGAAAAAAGATTTGAAACCGAAAGATGGGTATGTACCCGAAAAAACTTGTCTGTACCCGTAAAATTTGTCAGGACCCGAAAGACGGGTCCAGACCCGAAATTTAACTGAGACCCGTTTCAGGATATTTTATATCAGCATTAAATATAAATATTGATTTTAATTATTTTATATTGAACCGAGAAACGGGTCTCATTTGCATTTACTTTCCTTACACGATTTTCAGGTCTCACTACATTTCGAGTCTAAACCCGTCTCTTGGTTGTGAAACCCAAAAATCGGTTCCGGAATCGAAATGCAGAAGATACAATTTAAGTGAGAGAGTGAGACCCGAAAATGAACAGCAAATTTAAAATTGGTGAAATAAATAATTATGTATATTGCTCATATTGAATGTCGTGAACCGTGTCTAAGCTGAATTTCGGGTCTGAAAAATCGTGGCCGAAATGCAAGTAAGACCAGTTTGTTGATTTTATATACGCTTTTTAAGTCTAGGTCTAAGTAGAATTTGTAGTCCGGACCCGATTAGCGTGTCAAAAAACAATGTGGATTCAAACTCTACTGGTTTGAGAAACGGGTCTTAAACCGGTTTTATCGGTCAACACCCGATATTCGGGACTGGAATCGTTTTTTTTAATTCAAACACGTTTTTGGGTCTTGACCCGTAATTCGAGTCCAGATCCGTTTTCAGGTCCTGACCCGTTTTTTATGCAGGACCCGGGTACTAGAAAATTTTGAAACCAATTACCCGGGTACCCGGTTGAACCTTACGATCGTATCTGTTTGCTCGGGTCATCGGCGTATGTCATAGATGGTTGAACATCATGGTCATCACCTGAAACAATGAGCAATTGAATTAGAAAAATGGTCGTTTGTGCAGTTTATGATTTAGTGCCTGGGGATTTTTTCTTCCCCTATCCTCTTATAAAGAAGTCTCCCCAACCCCTAATATCATAATATGGTTTCTAGGAAATGAACCCCATAGTGGTGGGAGGGGTTCAAAGATTTGGGAAAAAAAGAAAAAAATATTCCGGAGCGTCCTGGAAAGTATGCTTAGTGTGTTGAGTATCAAAATAAAGGTATTTTCCAAAATTTAAAATTAATAGGACCCCCCATTCAGGAGATTTTAAAAAAAAACGTGATATTTCATATAATTTGCTCTAGGGGGAGGAGGAAAGGGGGGAGGCGAAAAAAGGATGCAATTATTTTTTAAAAGGCCAAACCTAAGCAGCCCTTGGGTTTTTAGGGCCGTGGACACCCTTTTTAGGGCAGTGTAAGCCTAATATGGTTTTAGGCAATTTAAACCTTAGTTCGTGGTCCTCATACTCATCCGAAATTGAACTAAATCAAACAAATGTATAAAGGAAATATATATTTTCTTGCAATGGGGGTCTACGGCCCCAAAAACTAATGGGCTGTATAGGTTTGAGACCTAAACAAAAGATGGCATCTTTTTTTTCCTTTTCCCCTTCCGTTTCCCCCATTTATATCAAATTGTACAAAAAAAGAGTTTTTTTCTTAATATCTCCTAAATAAGGGGTTCGATACCCCCTATTTTATTTTAGAATAGACATATTTTAAATACCTTTAATTTGATACCCAACACACTTACCACACTTTCCGAAACGCTCCGGAATATTTTTTCTATTTTTTTTCCAAATCTTTGAACCCCTCCCACCCCTAAGGGATTCATTTCCTAGAAACCATATTATGTTATTCGGGGTTAGGGGGTTACTCCCAACACCTAATTAAGGCAGAAGTTCACTTTAGCCGAAAAATGAAGTAAAAATTACATGATTTTGACATTACTAACTGAATTATCAGTCTATCTGACGGCGAGGATGTTGTTTTCCTTATCTCAACAAAAATCAGTAGAACCACAGGGCTTCTCCATCATCGTCTTGAAATCCATCAATGTAGCACGGTTTGTTCGATTGTCTGTTACGGTTCCCGTAGCGAAATATTTTTTTATTATAAAGAATAAATATACATAATAGCAATGACGTAAATCAAAAGTAAATAGGCATTAGTTTAACAAACACTTGATTACTGGTGTCTCTCGATTGGCCAAATGATACGATTGGCCGAATCACGATTGGCCGAATTTCGTTTGGCCGAAATTCGATTCGCCAAATCACGATTGGCCGAATTTTGATTGGCCGAAATTCGATTGGCCGAATCAAGATCAATTTTAAAATTCGGCCAATCGAATTCGGCCAATCGAGATTCGGCGAATCGTGATTCGGCCAATCGTGATTAGGCCAATCGTAATTTGGCGAATCGAATTTCGGCCAATCGTGATTCGGCCAATCGTATTATTCGGCCAATCGTATCATTTGGCAAAAAAATATTCATAGAGATCAAAAAACAGGAAAAAGGTCTGAACAGTAACTGAGCTAGATTTCATCATTAAATTGGAATCAGGTTTCCATTGAATCTGAGTCATAGAACAGTTAGTATGTCAGTATTGTTATTATTTTTGAAATTATTTATAGTAGGTATAGCATTTGATAAAATTGCACTCATATAGTAAACAACATGTATATAGTACAAGTAAGTATATAGTCTTGGATTACTGTTGATAAACAAAAAAACAAACCACAACAACAACAAAAACAACAACACCACTCAACAAAAACAAAACAATAACAAACGGTTTCGTAAACACCTGCAGCGCGTGTGTGTGCTCCACATACCGACGCGACGTAAACAAAAATCCATGCATGTCCACGTTGTCCGAGTCATCCAAGACAAAGAAATTCCTCTGCCCAAAAGATTTGTCTCTTGCGTACATTTTCGGGCAGAGATAATGTTTGTTTCCAAGAAATCACGTTCTTCGCTGCGGATCCCGGGTGCCTCGATCTGCAAAACACAAGTGCGTGCAAATGCATCTAAATAGATTGACCGATTCTCTGCGGACTCTTTGGTATAAAACCTTCTAGATAACAGAGATTCATTATAGTTCAGTACAGTTTGTTGTACTGTAGTCATTTGTTCCACACATATTTCGGGATGATTCGCATATTCCTAGGAACGGTTATTTTGGTGATTGCAGCACAGCAGGTATAAGGAATTTCATTTTTAACATAGGACTTTTTCTAACAATTCTATTTGTGATCGTCTAGGTGCATTCGCACAGAATCCTCCAGCAAAACGCTGGCGATGAATTCGAGCTGGGCAACCTTCCACACACTAGCATCATTATTGCCAAGCCTCCGAAATCATGCGTGCACAGTTCAGGACCGGTGATCATACCCTCGAAACCATGGTCGCAAGGTCCTGGTCCGGTCATTATACCGTCGAAACCATGTAGCATCTGCCAAACTCCACACCACCCCAGCAAACCGTGCCCACAGAGACCCACGCCAAGGTCATCCGCACCGTCGTGTGGATGCCATACACCGCACCATCCCACCAAGCCATGCCCGAAAGCCACCAAACAACAGCCACCCACGGTGTTTGTGTCCCAATCCAAACCAATCATCATAGATGCCAAGTCTCGTTCGATCGTAGTAAAGGCTAGTCCACCGTTACACGTTAAAACGGCTCCGGCAATAATTCACCAACGCGGCAACGTCGAGATCCGTCCGGTACTGTGCAAACATCAGCCCGCACCACGGGTGGTCACCAAGAAGATTTACAAGATTTCACGACCACTGAAAAAGAGGTTCTTCGTCGAGAAGTTCTCCAAAACCGAGTACCCGTGCAAGGAAAAGGTGATCGTACAGGAAAAGGAGCAGGAGAGCAGCAGCAGCGCCACCACTTATCATCACCATCAGAGCCATTCCGAAGAGTCTAGCAGCAGTGAATCGAATGAGACATGCGAGCAGTGTCAGAATAACGCGCAGGCATCGGCATCATGGGAATATGACAGTCCACCGTTCATTCGTCCAGTTCATCATCCGAAACCCTGCGATAAGCACATTATCAGAGACTTTTAATCTCGATATTTATACTTATTTTTAAAAGCTGTTTAAAATGTTAAGGTAAAATAAAAGAATTCTAAACAAATTACACTAGTTAGTTTAAATGTGGCGTTGACGCAAGCTGACCATTTCTTTCGGTGCGTTGCATCGTCAACAAGCTCGTTTTTGTAGGAAAATCCAGGAAAAAATAT
This sequence comes from Bolitophila cinerea, assembly GCA_010015015.2. Lineage (NCBI taxonomy): Eukaryota > Metazoa > Arthropoda > Insecta > Diptera > Mycetophilidae > Bolitophila > Bolitophila cinerea. The sequence continues at coordinate 5,291 of JAAAKO020028284.1, forward strand.
CAATCAGGACGATCATGAGGCGCCTTCAGTGGCAATTTGTGGAATTACCTAATTGGGATACTTATCTGGCAAAATATTATTTACAACATGTAGACATAACCTCATAATTACACTTGCTTGACAGATCGGTGTTCAAACCACTTTACGAAAACAGCGCCTCTAGTGAGCATAAAGGATCCTAATAATAAAAGTAGTTCCATATTGTATACCAAAAGATACGGTCGTTCTATTTATTGAATCTGTCTAATTGTTCGAAGAGTATAATGCATCAACTGCAAAAATCTAAGATATCATCAGGTTATGGGCCCAGTCACACGCACGCCTCTCTGGACAGTATCTTGAAAATACATTTTCGGGACTGGTCTCTGTTAAACGTAAAAGCGACACTGCCTTGTTTGGTTCAATGGTGCTTAAGAAAATTGTCTCTGGGAGTATTGTTCATCATTTGCGGGCTCGGATTCGTCTCGGCTTCGGCACAATTTCGGGAACACCTTGAACTGAGCCCTTGATTGTAAGCTAAAAACTGATCCTAGTGGCGCGGTAGGTTTACCGGTACGTGTTTATTTGGTTTGCGGACCGAGGTAAAGGAGCGTTTGCTGAAAATTGAACTGGGACCTCTGCGATCGGACTTGAAGATTCTGGTTGGTAAAAACGACGGGACGAACCATAGGCGGCTTCATTACATACTTCGTTATTGAAATTTGAACTTTCTTTCAGGCGTGGTTATATTTGGTTGCGGCTAACCGCAAGACGACTATGCGAGTAGCTTGTCCTTGGAAAGGATTTCGAACATCTTCCATAAATACCCTATTATCTGGCTCTCTCGCAGCGATATCTCCTATGTAGGGGCATCGGAGGCTCCGAGGTCGACAAAAACTTGGTTTGACAAAGTTGAGGTAAACGGTATATGAGAAACGCCTGATGACTGGGTCGCAGATTGTGAAAAAAATCGATGAATACCACCAGCAATTGTTTTGTGTATATAATTGTTTTGGTCTGGTTGTGGACTAACTTCGCTAACGTCGATTCGACATACCGCTGAGGGCCCTCAGACATGACCTTATCTGCAACGGTGACTTTCGGTCTTCCTAAAGACGAGGTCCCTGGAGTTGGATCGCATGAGATCCCGGAGATAGAAAGGTTCTGCATGCCCGGCTCATCCACGAAGGTTATCTTTGCCTTTGAGTTGGTGAGGTCAGAAAGGACGAAACTCTCTAACAACTCCATGTTCGTCTTGACCTGTTCTAACAGCCAGTCTTTAACTGTTGCATCAACGTCAAGTGGAAGATCAAGACGACAAATAAATGGTTCAATCTGAACCGACATCGTTCCGCCTTCGCCACGTATTCGATGGCGTCTGCCACCAACGGAAAGAAACTGTCCACTTTAGCCAACAGTGAATCCAAAGTGTCTCTCGCCTCAATGTACCTGTTATTGGCTTTAGGCGCCCCCCCCCCTACCACTTAACACTTATTTTTTTAAAGACCGGCTTAAAATGTGGTCCTAAACCACCCGTGTCCCGCTGTTCGGCAGACCTGGAAGTATCATCTCTTACTTCTTCTCTTATATGGTCAGATGAGACAGGTCATTTTTTTCTCTTTTTGAGGAATGGGGTAAAAAACGTCTAGGCCGACCCGGACATGGCGGACTCTGGGAATATTATTGGCTTTACACCGTTGTCTTCGTGACCCTGTTATATACAGAACTGTTAGTTACTCTTGCGACACACAACCAGTACTGTAACCATTTGATGTGATGCTTCCTGGGTCACTTAGCACCATTAAAATCTTCCATGGCGGTAAAATGGCGGCTTGCTCTGGTAATTATAGGCAGTATGGCTGCCTAACAAGAGCTAGATCTTTGTCCGAGAAGTAATTACAGAATTCCTCTGACTTAGCACTTTCTTTTTCATTACCCAACATGGCCGACCTCTCGCAGATCTGCTCACGAACGCCGTAGTCATGCGAGGCGACTTAATCTTTGGAACAGGAGTTTAGATCTGGGGCTATCTTTCCTGGGTCACTTTTGAGTTAGCGCTGTTTTAAGGCCTTGCACAAAAAAATGTTGACCGGTTTTATTAGCTAAGCAGCAAAAGCTTTTACATGTCCTGCGGGAAGTGTAAGCACGTCTTCGGGCGGATAACAAGCTTCAACCCACATGTATAGATGGGGGCTAGAGTAGTATCGTGGACAGAGTGTCGTCGTTGTCGTCATATCAAATGTCACCGGTGTCGGCTTATTGTTCTATTAATAATGACATTTGACGGGCTGTGGACACCGATGCGACGGCAACAGCTGGACCCACTTTCAGTGTTGGCTCACGTGATTATTTCATTTGGAAGTATAGAATGGAAATGCTCCCCATTAATTTGTTTTTAAAAATATTACCGTTTATCTTCCATCTATACTTAATTACGGATCAAAATTGGCCGCATATACAACATCTTCCGTTAGCAGATATTCGATACCAGCATCCAGACAAGATTCCTTAACTTCCACAACAGAGATGAGACCGACAAGATATTGTCACCATTTTGGAAAGTCGAGGAAACCTTTGCCAATAAACCGATGACAACAGTTGAGGAACCATGCGAGCATCACTTCATGAAGACACACTCCAAAGCGACGGTTCATTGTGTCATTGCCTTTTATTCGTGACAAAAATGGTTCCACAGGTCTCGGAAAATCAAGGGAAATCGCAGTCAGCAGATTGTACCAATTGGAACGCAGATTCAGAACGAACCAATATTCCGAGTGTTTAAATTAGTATCTCGAAGAGGGACACAGGGAAGTCGCTCAGACCCAAGCGTGGGAACATCTTGTAAAACCGGATAATCCTCAAATCTAACCAAACTACACCTCCGCATAACTTCCCCACCATGCCGTCTTGAAACAAAGCCTCCACACAACCAAGGGACGTGGACACAAATCGTACAAGAGCAGTGGACCAAACATCGAAGTAGGAAATCTTGTTCATCCAGGAAGCTACAAATTAGTGCGAGTAGCAAAAGTAAAGGTGAAGTGTGGCATAATAAAACGATCGTAACTAAGTTGTGTCTTTTGCCAATAACCGACAACAACATTCAAGAAGTATAATAATCACCCACTGGCCAAAACAGTAACAATGTTAAAGGTATTTTACATACCGAAGATGACGGGCAACCTTTTGTCAGCTAACCAGCTCACTACAAAGGGTTTTTCGCTTATGTTTTGGGAAGAAATCTCTAAAGATGGAATTACGGTGGCTATAGCTGAACTTCTGATTTGTATCTACTCTGCATCGAAAGTTTGGACATCGTAATCCGGAGGCCATAAGAAAAGTGGTTTTGGCGAAATTAATAGCTTGTGAATTGCGGCCTTACACAGACATGCGAAATTTGTCTGGAAGAAAAGTTTGCTAGGTTGCCGTTCCCAAGAAAATCTGAAAACGTATGTGGCCCAATGCGTACTGGGTCAGTTAATTCGAAGTTCTCACAAGGATTTGGTTGCAACTGTTCACACTCTGTTCGAACGCAACCCAAAGATGATCAGTTCGAATCGAGGTGGCGAGTATACTGGCCATAATGTGTCACATTTTTTAAAGACCAATGGTTTTTGAATATAGTATAAGCAAATCACTGCAACAAAATGGCGTCGCTGACCGAAAAAAAAAACTAATGGACACCAAAGTCGATAACAATTTTTTGGAGATGCGGTCGCTACAGCAAATTTCATGCAGAATAGATTACCATCAAGGAGTGTAGAGACAACACCGAGTTGTGAAACGACAGGAAGTCTAACTTCAACGTTTTTTAAAAGCGTATCGAATGTAGGACCAGATGTCTGGTAAATTGGAGATCCGTTGCGATGTTAGATTTGTTGGTCATTTGAAAGAAGACCACCAACCAGAGTCAAAGTCATCGTCGAAGAGGAACCAAGCGTAGAAATAGCGGATTTGCACTCAGTTTTTAAAGGCAGGTCTGTCTGGTCTGTCTGGTCTGTCTGGTCTGTCTGGTCTGTCTGGTCTGTCTGGTCTGTCTGGTCTGTCTGGTCTGTCTGGTCTCTCTGGTCTGTCTGGTCTGTCTGGTCTGTCTGGTCTGCGCCGGTTGTAAAACAAACAAAGTTTCGTATATTGCTTTCAATATTGGCAAAAGAAAACATGAAGGTGGATGCAAAAACGGCTTTTCTGAATGGAACCATCAAGCAAACAATTTACATGCGACAGCCACAAGGTTTTGTCATTAAGGACAAGGAGAGACTCGTTTGTCATTTAAAAAAGAGTGTTTACGGACTAAAAAAGTCGACGCGGTCATGGAATTTAAAATTGCACAACAAACTTCGCAAGCAGCAAAAAGTGGTCTCAAAACGGTCTCAAGACGGTATCGACGAGCGAGAAGTCTTATAGACCTATTAAAGACGTCTTAAAAATGTCTGTAAGACGTATTTGCCTAGGTTTTTTTGTGACTTTGGTTTTATACTACTTTAAAATTAAAAGTACAGTATTAAGACGGTATCATACGGACATTTTTGAGACGTCTTTTCTTCGGTTTTTAACAACTTTGGTACAGTATCAAGACGGTATCAAAATGACGTATTTAAGACCAGCTTCTTTGAAGCACAATTAAGATTAAAACTTTTTTAACACATTTATACTAAATAGTCTAGACTCTAGAAAAGAGATATTAAAAATACCAATGAGAGACCGTCAGGTATGTTTAAGACTAAAAAGTAACCAATACGGTTTGCGTCTGTTTCGGCGTGCACATTTCGGTACGTAGCATTTCGGCGCGCACATTTTGGTGCGCACATTTGGGCGCGCACATTTCGGCGCGCACACTTCAACGTGCGTCAGTGAGCCAGTGCGCGTATGTGATTTTTACTTTACAATAACAACCCTATAAAATGGCGGATTCTGGGAAGTAAAATCGTACCCTATAACCAAAACATTTTTAAGCCAAAGTGTGGGCGCCGAAACTGCCGAATACCAACCAATACTCCTATATTTAAAAATTTACGTTTAAGACTTTTTAAATTTAAACAAACTAGATGGTCTTAAAATAGTATCTATAATACGTTTTCGAGACTTTTGTATTATTTATACTCATATAAGACAAAAAGGTATTACTACTAATTAGTATTTTTTGTCAATCGGCCTCAAGTATAAAATGAGTATAAAATCAACTCGAGTATCAGTTATACCCATATAAGACAAATAAGTTAAAAATTCTGATACCGCTGTATCCAAATGTTGTTAAGACATATCTTGGAATTTGGAAGCTGACGAGTTGGCTCGAGTAAAAAAGAGCTGTATAGCTTTATCTTCTACTAAAGCTGATTTTATTTCATTGTATGAAACATGTAATGAGACCGTTTGGATTATAAGGCGTCTTCTTTGTGATTTTAATAAAGTCTTGAATGATCCAACAATTATCTTTGAGAATAACCAGAGCTGCCTGAAAGTTGATCGAGGACGAAAAACTCTCAAACCGTTCTAAACATATTGATACAATGTGCTATTTTGTGAAGGGGTTAACGTAATTGGAATGCTGGAAGACTTATTGACGAAGCCTTTGCCAGCAAAGCGACCTCAACCGCTACGGTTCACTTGAGGATTTATTGATTGAGAAGGAGTATTAGAAATATTTCAAGCAATAAATTATACCCGATGTGCAATTCAGGACGGTGCGGTACCGCCATAGTCGCAAAGCTCAGTCCTGTGGATTGTTACACCTTACCGTCTCCACCTAATGTACAGTCTGGAATAATAATATCACAGTCTTAAAAGTGCGGTCTGTTCCAAAATCACAGTCCGGAAATACTGTATTCCAGTGTTTTTTTGTACGGTCCGTTTGTCATTGATTTGTACGGTCCTGCAATATCGATTTGATCGTGCCATTGAACAGACTGCGGGACTGCGATCGATTTAAGCTTACGGTTCGCTATAGAATCACATGGTCAGTGGCATATAGGTACGATAATTATCGTTTTATATGTGAATGTGAAATAAATAATATGGACCGCGTTCAGTCGCCGCACAGATAGGTTTACGGTCGGGGCTTTTTTTCTAGGTTCGGTCTTATAATATGGACCACGTACAGTCGTCGTATGGCCGCACCACTGCATGTGGTGGGAATACAGTCAGACAAAGTGTGCCATGCGTCTGTATTAGGGAAGGAATGGGAAACGTATGGTCCTACAGACCGAGTGCGGGCGTGTACCGTACTTGAAATCACAAATTGCACACCGGGATGTACTGTAGCTTTTGTGAAAATGAATTATAACTTAGTAGACACTTTTTATGTTCTTCTCTTGACTTTTTGCCTGACTGTGTTCAATGAAAAATCAATACTGTTTGCAACAGTCTTGTCGGTCTGGTCTGTATGGTCTTCCTGGTCTGTATGACCTGTCAACTTACTACATATATGCAAGAAGAAGGGGTGAGTTTTGAATAAAGAAGATCAACACTTTAAACTATTGCTCCAACCTATTCAGTTCAACGTTTTTATGAAAAATCAGTATGTGAGGAAAGGTTTTTGTATAATGTTTAATTGAAAAGGTATTTCTTATCTAAAGTTACTCTAAAATCACTTATAAAATAGAATGAATAATGACAAATAATATTTATCTCTACCTTCCGACAAAATATCTTGACCAACATTATTTCATTTATCATTTTATTTAATCTTGTTAATCTTATTCTGTTCCTCTATGTTTTGATAAAATAATAATTGTACTTAGTCATTTGTTTTTTTTTTTGGATGGATTATGGATTATACACATGAATTAAACAGAAATCACTCTGCATCTAAAATTCTACATCAACAAAAACCTGAACTCACCGTCTCACCAATATTTTTTTTTATAATATTTTTGTTATAGACTCAATATTTGATTGTAGCTCCGTCAGACACAACACATTTCGGTGGAATGAAATTCACGACTGATGGCGGTCCCCGTTGTCTGATTAGTGATCACCTGACAGATTTATGCGTATCAAAATACCTGTGCTTGGAGAAGAGAGAAACATTTTATGTATTTTTATCTCTATCGAAACGCGATAAATGAATCGGCAGCACTCGTAATCTTGGTTATATGTTACAACATAAAATACAATACATAACCTGTAGCGGTGCCACTGAGTTTAACTGATCTTCACTGACATCTCCTGAAATTTAGTATCTTGTGCGTGTCATAGATGTCAGCACTTGATGTGTAGCAATTAGTATAGTTCGTTTGTTTTGGTCTACAAAAGGTTAAACCTCACAGCCATTAAAAAAAAGATTAGGAAATCCTCGAATTTCAGATCAGTAATTTTTTGACTGTGGCCAATGGGCAAATGTGACGGGCAAACCCCGAACGGAGTCAGAAAACGTGTGCAATTTCTCATATGCTCCACAGCAATTCCCAAATGGCTTCGTAAGCCGTCCAAACTGATTCAGCGCTCTACGAAACGGGCGAAACTCACCCCAACAACAATCACAAGACGAATCGCGGTCCAAGTTGGTGTGCCACAATCAAAAGTATGGCGCGTCCTTTTCTTGCATTTCAGTCAAATGGTCATAACTTTGGAAAAATAAGACCTCGTTTAGAAAGGTTATGAGAAAAAAACATAAATTACCTGCCATCTGGATGAATTGAGGTTATGTGCACGTTCTAATGTATTTTTTTCCTTTTTATTAAAAATCTCTGCATCTCTGTGATTTTCTATTTAAAAAAAATGATTCTGAAAGGTCTTCCAAAGCCAAAAACGGAAAAACCAACGACTGGTTCAGAAGTTAGCAATTTTACACTACTACCCTCCGACCACCAATCCGAACATTTTCAAACCGCTGCCATTTCGCAAACTTACATTTTTGGGGATGGTTGTACTGGACATATTTTCATGAAATGAGCCAAGAAATACGATAATGAAATTCGGCCGGTCGTGACTGTATCACCCTGTATAATTAGTAGATGGTCTCTGTTCGAGTTATAACCTCACCGGCGAAAAAAAATCTAAACCCATCGGATCAAAAATTCGAAAAAGGAACCGAACGTATTGAATACTAAATTGCTCAAAATCAATGTGTTAACTTTCGTTCGACTGTTTTGTGCGTTTTTGACATTGACATCAGATTTCGCCTGAACTTGAACTACATTAAATTGTGTGTTGGCTGACTTTTATTATCACATTATTATAAATTAATTGGAAATTGTTTAACTTCTATTTAAAACCTATTTGTGTATACTTAGACAATATCTTTTCAATTGACGAAGGCACAGCCATTTTCAAATACATATTTTTTCTAGTTATTCTTCTTGCTCTTCTTGGTCATCTTGCTACCGCCAAAGAACAAATAACAAATCAGCTTCCACGATCCGTACGACAGACCGAATGCAACCAACGCCAGAAAAGCGAAAACATCGAGATTATGATAGGCATACCAAGTGTGATCGAGTCCCGCCGAATGCAGATGCG